>PVJS01017519.1:0-36069 GCA_004027185.1 Glis glis
GGCCCTCCACAACTTCGTGAGACCCGGTTTCAAAATAAAGTATAAAAAATAGGGCCGGGGGTGTAGCACGGAGGTAGAATGCCCCTGGGTTCAATCCCCGGTACCGCAAAAAAAAAAAAAAAGTACCCTGAGCTATCTTTGTATCTGTATTGGATATTTTTTCCTGATTCTTATAAAACCCTGCCACTGTCCCGTGTGCCGGACTGGATACTCTTACATTAACATTGTAATTCTATTTGGGCCCATCCTTTGTTTTGCTCTTGAAGGACAAAGACTGTGTGTTAAATGCAGAAGTCACACCAAGCGGAGCGATATATTTCTCAAGGTCTGGAGTCACCCTGATCTGACTTAGACACAAATAAAGCTGCGTATCTCCAGCTATAGACCAACGCCCAGTACTTGATTATGTACTGGGCAAAATACTTGCGTTACTACCCCACCATAATAATTCTTCTATAGTGTTAAATTGCACTTCAGGGTCACATGATTTTATTTGGAAAAGGGGTTCTCTTGAGTCTTTCTTCTAATGCTGACATTGTGACGCCAGGTATCATCTGATGATATAAAAATCTATGAATCTATGGATCATTTAGCAAAAGCACAATTAACTGATAAAAATATGTAAGAATTTTATCTAGAAACATGTATGACGATTTCAACAAAATAAATATGGGTATTTCAATGGAAATCACTTTAGTCAGAATGATAGGGAAGAACACAAAACCCAGGTTAGATAGGCTACTTGGTCCATACTTCATCATTTTTGGTAACGAACAGAAACTGAGAACCTAAGAAGTACTTCCACTTCCTCATTTTTTGGGCTTTCTCTCAAGGAAAGAAATCTTCATCTGCTTCCATCAGAAACAGCAACCCACGTGTGTGATGAGACGCAGAGATCACATGTCCAGGGGGCCAAGCCCCAGGCGCAGGGCCTGGTTGGTACCAGCACCCCTAAGTCAACTAGCCAAACCCGAGAAGCCTCAAAACCTCTATCTCTGAAATGAAATTAACACCACACACCTCACAGGACTCGTCTAGAGGACACGCTGAGATAATGTATATAAAGCACCCGCATCAAGCCAGGCAAAAAGAAGCCCCATAAATAAAACCTCAATTCAGAAGACAAACAGCCAGAACAGCCCTCACAACCTCTTTGGCAGACACCCTGTTTTGCAATTTTCACCCTGAATTGAAATAGATTTTATGAAGCATTTCATAAAAGTCAGTTTTCTTTCCCATTTCATATCTAACTTTTCGTCTCAACACTTACGATCAACTCTTTCAGACTGATAAAATTTTCCAACAGGCACTAAGAATATCTCCAATCAATAAATAACAAGCACAGAAATATATCCTTAAGACAAGACCCTAGGAATATTGTGCTTCAAAAGCTTCTCTGTTGACTCTTCACTTTTCTCATTCTGCATTTATTTACAAACGATTCCTTGGTGCTCAGATAAACTCTACTCCCAGGCTCCTCTATGACCTTCTTGAAATTCTACACATTTAGCTTCTCTGTGTACACACACCTGCAGAGGCGATCTGGTCCATCTTATCTGCTTTCTCTCCTGCCTGTGTTCTATTTATAAGGAGAAAATCTAGGGACACATAAATCCTCAATAAAAACAAAGTATCTTGTCATGATTAAGCAGAGGTTCTAAATAACTAAAAACAGATTCCCATTATGCAGAAAGGTTGTAACTTCCCGAGTACTGGATGTACTTTTTTCTGTTTGATCTCAGCCCATTAAGGGTTACATGAATACGGGTCTCTATTATATGGAAAGCTCCCACCTGAAATAACAAAAAAAAAAAATTGGTAAAACAATGGTTCTGAAGACACTGAACCTAACATAAAGAAGTAACTCCTGAGAGGTGGGAATCAAATGAGGGGTCCCTACACTGCCCCATCTTAGAGCTTCAGCTGGTTCCAGATTGAGGGGCAGTTAGGCAAGGCAGTCCAGGGGTCTCTGCACTGAGAAGACAGAAAGAGTTTAAGGAAACCCAGGTTTGTTACAGTGTACAAAGCAGTGCTGGAGGTAAGTACTCAGAGTGCTCAGCTGAGTAGCAATGCGTGCATATGTGTGAGGAAGCCACTCAAAGTTGGGGAAGACTGACCTCAAAAGAATAAAGGCAAGTGCCCAGAGCTCACCAGGGCTGGGGAAAGGCCCGTTCTCTCCAGCCAGGTGGGAAAACTTCATGATTCATGGGGCGCTGGGTACAGTACACAAAAAGATCTGAACTGCAGTACCAGGGAATGATGACTCCTTGACTGAGCATGGTTCCAACCATGCTCAAAAGGACCAAACTGTTTCCAAGTCACTTAACTGCAGCCCAGAACAAAGCACACGAATATCTATAGGACACAAAAATATCCGGCATCCAACTAGGGAAAGCTTACAGAGTTTAGAACCCAATCAGAAACTACCAGGCATGCAAAAAAAAGGGAAAATATTTTATCATAATGAGGAAAAAAATCGGTAAATCAAAACTGACCCAGCGTTGACACAGATGTTAGAATTAGCAATGACATTAGCATGTTATTTTAAGAACATTACCTATGTTCAAAAGTGAAGCATTTACCTGGAAGATATTTAAGAGGGGAGAAAAAAAAAAAGCAAAAAACGCCTAAATTGAAGCCCTACAGATGAAGCTACCTCAGCTGCTCTGGGTTCTTCACCTGACAGAGAGACATAAACCTTTGCTCTCAAAAGATCTAAGTCATTAATCACCCTGCCCTTTTTTGGTTGATGTAGTTTTCTATTAACCTTGGGGAAGGAAATAGTAAGAGGTGCCCTGGATTCCAGATATCATCTCCTTGACTTCACTGTGTAACAAAAAACCAATTTCCCCATGGTAATCACGATCAATCACTCCCACAAGTAAATTGGCTCCTTTTCTTGACCGCTGGTTCAGTGGGATAAGGACCCCACAATGGTCAAGTAGCAGCCTCATCCTCTAATTCAACGGAACCAACGATGTGTCCCGAAGTGGAAACATTCTTCTGGTGAGACTAGGAGCGCCACACCAGCAGGTGTCAGTGTCTCCAGGACAGAAAGGAAAAGTTCTACAAGTAGGTTATCAGGCAGAATAGTGAGCAGAGCAGCCCTCCCTTCCACCCTGATGCACAAAGCTATGAATTATGGCGACTGGAGAGAGAGCACATGTAATGGCCTCTGATTCAAAGTGCATACTCCATCCTGTCTGGTTCAGTTACCAATCTCATCTTCTCATGGTATTGCCTCTCACCTGGCACTGTAATGGCATATTCAGTAAGCCACTCCACCCTTCGATTAGACCAGTCACTTTCAAGTAATGGGAAATGTGGTGAGACCAGTTAACTCCATGAGCCCATAGCTACAGTTTCTTTGCTGTGGAATGAGTTCCTTGACCAGACCAATACAATGCAGAATACCGTGACAGTGGATGAAGTTTTCTTAGTCCACAGATGGTGGTACTGATGGAAGCATTCTAGGTAGAAAAGGAAAACCCATATATAGGATATATGGCTACTCCAGTGAGGATATGCCTTTCCTGTCTCCATCGTGGAACAGGTCCAACATAATTAACCACCAGCAGATGGTTGGCTGGTTCCCTTGGAGAATGGCGTCACATCACGGACTCAGTGGGACTCTACGGTTGGCAGATTAGGCACTCAGCAGTAACATTAGTCAGGTCAGCCTTGTTATGGCACTAACAATAGTCCTTATTGTTGAACCCATGAATAGCCTTCCCAGCTGCCAACACGGCCATTTTTCCCTTGGCCCACTGAGCGAGCCCTAAGGTGGCTAGCGAGAGGCTGACTGACATGCAGAGAGCACAGTGATCGGTTCACCTCATTAGTGAGAGTCTCCCCTGCAGTGGGAGGGCATTCACCTGAGACACAGTCTTCAGTCTGTGGACATTCACAGAGGTCACCCACACACCTCTTCCTAAGACTTCCTTGTCACCCATCTCCAGATCCCGTTGATTCCAAGTCTCTGATCATCCAGACAAAACATTAGCAACTGCCCGTTCATCAAGGTAGATCTTTGTCTCTCATCATCTCCTACTTCAAACATAACAGGCAACAAAACATACTGCTCAGAACTCTGCTCACTGGGCGCATCTCCCTTTCCCACTGTCCTTCATGGTCAGTTTGTGTGGGGCTTCAGCGCTGCAGTACTGACTTCTGAGTACTACCTGCACATCAGCCAGACCCATTTGTAAACCAGGCTCCAGTCTCTTTCTTCTTCGCTCAACTGGTGAAGGGACATCGCCATAGATTGAATGAAAGGAAGAAATAAAACAGAAGTTGGCATCAAAGGAGTCTGAGCAAGCCAGGCGTGGTGGTGCATGCTTGTAATCCCAGTACTTTGGGAGGCGGAGACTGGAGGATCCGGGTTCGCGGCCAGCCTCAGCTTTATCTCTCTCTCTCTCTCTCCCTGTCTCTCTCTCTCTCTCTCTCTACTTAGTGAGGCCCTCCGCAACTTCGTGAGACCCAGTTTCAAAATAAAGTATAAAAAATAGGGCCGGGGGTGTAGCGCGGAGGTAGAACACCCCTGGGTTCAATCCCCGGTACCGCAAAAAATAAATAAATAAATAAATAAATAAATAAAGGAGTCTGAGCCACCTACTCACAGAACTCACTTTCAACTTCCAAACCTATCCAAGCCTGGTCTCTTCTATACCATTTCCGTTTATATCATATTGTTGCTGTTCATGCCCAATCTGTGGCTGTGTGGGTCAGACAACAGCAGATTCATGATGGGAAACTTGGGCCACAGGGTAGGCTGATATCTCATGATTAGGTGTTTAGTCTCTAGCCAGGCCCAATAGCAAGCCAGGAGCCGTTTCTCAAAAGAAGAATATTTGCATAAGAGGGCATAGCTATGCTCCAAAATTCCTGAAGGTCTCCACTGTGGATCTCTTATTGGTGCTTGTCAAAGGCAAATAATAGTCAAGAAAAGTAAAAAGTAGAAGGGAAGAAAACCAATGAATATAGCCAGGCATGGTGGCACATACCTGTAATTCCAGTACTTGGGAGGCTGAGACAGGAGGATCCCAGGTTCGCAGCCAGCCTCAGCAACATAGTAACTCTCAGTCACCTAGTGAGAGCCATTTCAAAACAAAAAAATAAAGGTCTGAAGCTGGGCGTGGTGGCACACACTTGTCATCCCAGCACTTGGGAGGCTGAGACTGGAGGATCCGGGTTCGCGGCCAGCCTCAGCTACTTAGTGAGGCCCTCCGCAACTTAATGAGATCCGATATCAAAATAAAGAATAAAAAAATAGGGCTGGGGGTGTAGCTCGGAGGTAGAATGCCCCTGGGTTCAATCCCCAGTACCTCAAAAAAAAAAAAGGTCTGGGTGTAGCTCAGAGGTACACCACCCCTGGCTTCAATCCCCAGTACTACACACACACACACACACACAAAGAAACATTGAATACAACCTTTGCTCACAGTATCTTTCTTGTTTTCAAACTCAGTAGGAACAAGAGGGTACCACACCCTAAATCCATCCTCCTGAGATTTAATCGGTATGATACATCTATAGTCCCAATTAATAAGGAGACCCAAAACAAAGTTCATCAGTATTTCACCCTTACATTGAGAAAATGGATGTGACCCTGTTTGGATTTGAAATATCCCCAAGAGAAGCTCATGTGCTGGACAACGCAGCCAGGTTCAGAGGCAGGACGTGACTACAGGGGGTGGATCCCTGGGGACATGGCCATAGACTACATCTGACCCTAATTGTCATTGTTGGTCTGTCTCTCTAACTTTCTGGCTGCCATGAGCTGAGAGTAATTTTCCCTCCTCTACCATGCCTTAAAGCCCTACTGCCCCAGCTGGCTGATTGTGGATTGACCTCTAAAACCTCTGATATTATGAGCTCTAAAATAATAATCTTGCTTCCTCTAAGTTGTGCTTGTCAAGTCACAGCTATGAAGACATTGACTAAAACAGACCCTCTTCTTCATATTAGAGAAGCACGCAATGAATATGGCCAAGATGGGTGAGAAGATTAAAGGGCCTCACTGCTGTAAACCCAGCCCATGTAATTGATATCCCAAGGGAACAAGAGAACAAGCAGGAGAAGCTGCTGGGTCTATCAGTAAACATCCTTTAAAGAACTGTGGAGGAAGAAGGAAATATGGAAAGATAAGAGGCAGGCAAGTGTTTCATTTTTCCAAGCAAATGCAAACTGGGACACCTGTCCATTTGCCACCAATCCTCAAGACACTTGTAAGTATGCCATTTTAAAGATGGCTTATAAACCACTAACCAACAGGGGAAAGCCTGAAATCCGGAGAACCAAATTATAGCAAGCTAATCTCATTTCTCCCTTCCTGAGGGCTGGAAGATCTTTCTGAGTGAACCACATGAAGGAGTCTAACCTTCGGAAGCTGGAGTGACATCCAATTAGGTGGTTGTCACATTATAATGGGAAAGAAAATTTTAAGGACAGAAAAGAAAAAAAAGTTCTCAAAAAATGTAGTAGATATTGGTTATTAGAGCTGCAAGGGGCCTTGGATTTGCTCACAGGCTGCCCTTACGTGCTGATGGATACACAATGGGAAGCAGATGGGATGTGGAGGGAGTTCCGATCTGTGCTCCCACACCAGGAGGTATGTATCTTTAGCAAATTACTTCAGCCCTTCAAGACTCACCTTCATATCTACAAAACAGTATAATAATGCTATCTACCTCACAGATCTCTTCTGAGGATTACGTGCAAGGACCTGTACAGCTCTCCACACTGTCTCTTACACAGAAGTCCTCAATGTTACATGAGCTGCTATCTTGACTGTCAGCGGCCCTGGTCTTCAGGAGGATTGTGAAACTTTTCCATTAGGTATTCTTACCTCCTTTCTCAATCACACTTAACCATCTGGCAACCCAATAACAATTATGTATAACTAATAAACATGGAAAAAGAATAGTGCAGAAAAAGGCACTGGGTTAAATAAATAAAACCTGGATTCCAGGCTGCCAGGAATTCATTCAAGGACTTGGCACAGGTCTCCTAATCTCTCAGGGCCTCCAGTTTCTTAGCTATAAAATGAGTCTGAGTTAAAGGTTGTCAAAACGTCTTTGCTCCTTTACAATTCTAGAATGCGATAACCACATATGAGATTAAGCTGTGTGTTATTATTATATCTGTGCTTGGTCCTCCCAGATTTTTGCTTACATGATCTTCAAACACTAGCCACTACCAGAGAAGATGTAAGAGCAACTAAATCCCCTCTTCTGCAAGGATACATACAAATCAATTCTCAGAGGACTTGTCTTCCTTCCATTCATTAAACTCAGGATCTTAAATTATCACTTAACATTCTCCCCCTCCCCCCAAAAAAATTCTATTAAAATTTAAGTGCTATTTCTGAAAAAAAAATGTTATCCTCAAACTCAGACATTAATTTACCTACAAGGAAAAAAACCGGAATCATTATGATCTTTATTAGATGGACCCCACATTGTGCTACTCCCAAGTGATCAATAGCATCGTATTAACCTACATTAACTCAAAATTAAACAAGTTGACACCATTTGCATTTAATTATGTGTTTCTGCTCTTTCTCAGAGGTACTGAGACTTTTATAATCAAGTACAAGGCACTCATCAATAACACTGATTTTCTCAGTAATCTGACCTAAGTGTGGGCCAATCCAAGCGATGGATCAATCCAACAAGGGCGTGGCTGTGTATCATTCGGCACCAAATTGAGGGAAGAGAACATGCTAATTTTACAGAGGTGTGCCTCACCGTATATAACCCCATCCTAATCTAGTGCTGCCCCTAAAGTGAACTTTATAAATCTAATACCTTAAGTATTCTAAGGGTGTTTGTTAGCCAGAAATGATGTATAAATATTGTTAGAGATTTACCTCATATAATTTATGCCACATTCATTATATATACCCATAATATAAATATCTCCTTTATTCAGTTCTTTTTTTTATCTTTAGATTAGCTCAAGTCAACCAGAACCTTGTAAATAAAAGCAAATATCCTATCTTGGATATTATTTAGTTACTATCTCATTTGGAAACTTATTCCCAAAGGCAAAGAGACCACCCCTATGATATAAGGAGATAAACCTTAAAAACTAAGAACTGAAGTTTGTTCAGCTGCTACCTCAAAATGGAATTCTTCCTGAGATCCTACAAGTAATAATGACTTCGATGAAATCTACCAAATCAAATTCTTTAAATACAAGGGCCTAAAACTCTTACCAATATATTTCCAACAGACTGATCACAGAAGGAAAAAGGTAAAATACAAGGTGTTGTACCCTCTGCCTTTGAAAACCTGAGGCCATCACCATTCTAAGAAGTAACCGGCCTTTGTAAATAGCCAGAAACTTCTTCTGAAAAGATTTCTATCAGCTTGTTGCCCCAGTTAACTATTACACACATACACTCAACATATTTAGTAAAAAGAATCACACCTGTAATCCCAGTACTTGGGAGGCTGAGACTGAAAGATTGCAGGTTCAAGACCAGCCTCAGCAACTTGGCTAAACCCTGTTTCCAAATAAAAAAATAAAATAGGGCTGGGGGTGGGGTATGTGGCTCAGAGGTAGAATGCCCCTGCATTCAATCCCCAGTACCACAATAAAAAAGAAAAAATATCATGTTATCCAAATACCCACCACCACAAAAAGGACCAAATGATTGAAAAGTTATCCATTAATGCCAGGAATAAAGACTTCGATAAAGCAAGAGCCAGCATAATGTGCACAGAATTAATATAAATTCTTTCCAAATTATAAAACAAATCACACGGCCCCCTCTAAAATGGTCTCACTACCAAGAATGAGATTCATATGGACAGGATTTGATATGGCGCAGCTGCTGAAATTTGAAACATGCCATCCACCATTTCCAGCGTGGAAAGGTAAACTGTCAGACACGTCTCTGACATCCTGTCAGGATGCTCCAGCTAATTTCTAGAAAAGATGATCAGTAAACCCAATGTGCTCAGATTAGCTTTTCATCCTGACAGTCAATCACACAGTCACACATGCTACCTAAGGAGTTAACACTGTGCTCACTATACCTTAAGCTATCAAGAAGACCAATTTTATGCAAATTTTCATCAACTGTAAACGGAGTTGGGTTAATAATCAAGGGTCTAGATTCCATATTCAAATTAGATTTAAATACCTAAGACACAGTTATCCTGAGAACCTTGCCTGCCACCGCACCTTTTTATTTGGTACACACTGTAATCTTTGACGTCCACAGCAGTTGAACTCTTAACAATATACAAAGCTAAATGAGCCAAGCCATTATGCAAATTTTGCCAAAACTCCTTTGAGAAACACAAACAAAAAAATACAGGTGGTAATATTTGAATAAAGTACCCAGTGTTTGCATGAATGAGTACATTTGCATAGGATGGGTCAAACAGAAACAGTTCTAGAAAGGGCAGGTCTTCTCGGGGTACTTTCTACTGTGAGGATGAATCGAACATGTATACTCAACCTGAAGTAATTGGGGGAATCAGGGGAAGACATTTAATTGAATGAATTTGTTTCCAAGTATAAAAATACTGTTTTTGTTCCTTACAAGTTATTACCTAACGTTTATTATCGAGTACCCAATATCTCTGGACTTATATTTTTTACAGTGTGATTAAGCAGGAAAACACTAGAACAGGCACTTGCATCTGCTAGCGTTTGTGTAAACTAGGGAAGGGTATACAAGAAACCAGTGCTTTTACCTGGAGAGGGCATGAAAACTGGGCCAATAAGGGATTCGGACAGCAACAAAGCTTGTGCCTGCATATCTTTTTCCACTTTGAATATTTTAAAATGTGATGATATAACCCACTTTAAAATTAAAGTAATAAAATTGTAAATAAAATGGTATGACAATACAACTCAGTAGCAGAACAGACTTCATTAATGGCAGAAGTTAAAAATGGAATTTTAACATTCCAGCAGACTACAATTTATTTTAGGTAAACCAAACAGCATTAAAGATATTTAATAATTATAATTTTATAATAAAGACTCAGTCTGGTCTTTTGTTATACCTAAAAACTCCAGAGAACAGAGGTAGAAATGCCAATGTTTAAATCTATGAAAAATAAATGTCCCCTTCATCTTCCTAAGGCAGAAATCTTGTAGCATATAGTAAATCTATTTCAATTACCTTCATTCTCAGTGCTAAAAACTAATTAATCATTAAGAGTTGATAAAATTAGCTCTTTGAAATGTTTGATGTGATTCATATGTATATTTTAATGAACATAACAGACATTTCTCAGTAGGCCACATTTATGAATTTAAAGTGTGTGCCTATACTCATGACAGGAGACCATGTCATCAATGAGTGGCGTTGGCAAGATGTGTCAGACAGGCAGCGCACGCCACACTCAATGTCAACGTCCAAATGTATTCTCTCTTCAGAAAATGGCCGGAACCTCTTTTTCAGTCATCATTCTATAGGCCTCAAAGTCAATACTAAGCTCCATAAGCTGAGGTTTCCATTTAGAAACAATTTTGCCTTCTGGGGAAAAAGAAAATTGCTATGTGACATTAACAAAAGCAAATTTTGACACAAAAGTAACCCACGCCACTGCTTTCCCCGGATTCCAAATTACTTTGCATGCTTTTTGCAACTGTAACCATCATAAATAGGAGAATTTAAGGAAATGCAATCTTGTCTTCCTAATGGTGCTTCGGAAGCACTTCTAACCCTCCACTGCCTGTCTAGGTTTCTGGGGTCCCCAGGCCTTCGCTCTAAAACAAAAGGGCTGCAATTCCTGTGATAAGCCTTAGGAGTCTGCACCGTAACCCCCACCACCACAGCACCCCACACGGATGCTAACGGACAGAGAGGAGGGGATAATTGGAGATAATGGAGAGAGAAAATGTTGCCTCTACATTGCATTTGCCCCTTTTTTTTTTGCTTTTTAATATTTTTATTAGCGCATTATATATCACAGCGCGGTTGAAAGTGATACAAAAATACGTGCACACGGCACTTGCTGTGTTTCCCTCTAGATCCCACCCTGCTCCCCGCTGATTCGTATTAGTGAGTTCGGTAGTGATACCTTTTTTTTTTTTTTTTTTGCGGTACCGGGGATTGAACCCAGGGGCGTTCTACCTCCGCGCTACCCCCCCCGCCCTATTTTTTATACTTTATTTTGAAACCGGGTCTCACAAAGTTGTGGAGGGCCTCACTAGGTAGAGAGAGAGAGAGAGAGACAGGGAGAGAGAGAGAGAGCTGAGGTTGGCCGCGAACCTGGATCCTCCGGTCTCCGCCTCCCAAAGTACTGGGATTACAAGCGTGTGCCACCACGCCCAGCTTTAGTGATACCTTCATATATGGACATAACATTATTTGAACTATTTCCTTCATCATTTCTCGTCAGTCACTCCTTTTTAATTTTTTTTTCTTTTTTTTTTACTCAGTGGTGGAACCTTACTGATCGCCACCAAATTTCCCTCACAGCCTGCAATTAAGAGAGGTGTTTAGCCAGGCGTGGTGGTGCACGCTTGTAATCCCAGTACTTTGGGAGGCGGAGACCGGAGGATCCTGGTTCGCGGCCAGCCTCAGCTCTCTCTCTCTCTCTCTTCCTGTCTCTCTCTCTCTCTCTCTCTCTCCCTGTCTCTCTCTACTTAGTGAGGCCCTCCACAACTTCGTGAGACCCGGTTTCAAAATAAAGTATAAAAAATAGGGCGGGAGTATAGCGCGGAGGTAGAACGCCCCTGGGTTCAATCCCCAGTACCACAAAAAAAAAAAAAAAGAGAGAGAGAGAGGTGTTTATTCCAATCACGTCTAAAGCCCTCAGTCCCAAAAGAGTCCCTGCTTTTAGAAAGTCTCCAGATATCACTTAACAGGATTAACAATTAACAATTGAACAGTGTAATAGATTTTTAAAAAGAAAAATGGTTACCAGACAGGATTTTCAGGAGAAAAAAATATAAAAACTGTAACTACAACTACTATTAATAAAATTATAGCACCACTATTCTGCCCACAATATCTGGTCTCTAATCGTGATGGCCTTATTAGGTACAATATAATTATTTTAAGCCAGTACTTGGGAGGCTGGGACAGAGGGATCGCAGGTTCATAGCCAGCCTCAGCAACTCAGAGAGGATCTCAGCAACTGAGACCCTGTTTCCAAATAAAAAATAAAATAGGGGTGGGGATGTAGCTCAGAGGTAGAATGCCCCTAGGTTTGATCCCTAGAAACACACACACACACACACACACACACACACACACACAATGTTCTAATATAATCATTTTATTTTTTTACTGTGAATGGTACTATAATAGTCATTTTTGTTACTAATATAATCATTTTAAAGATGAAAACTCAAAGCTGGGTGTGGTGGCACACGCCTGTAATCCCAGCAGTACTTGGGAGGCTGAGACAGGAGGATTGCAGGTTTGAGGGAGCCCAGCCTCAGGAACTTAGCAAGACCCTGTTTCAAAAATAAAATTTTTTTTTTTTAAAAAGGCTGGGAGTGTAGCTTGGAGGTAGAAAGTCCCTGGGTTCAATCCCCAGTACCAAATAAATAAATAATGATGAAAAATCAGACTCACAAGTACAGTAGGCTGGGACAGTCGTTTGACTATTAAATGACAAAGCAAGGACTAGACTACCTGTTAATAAGATCAGCAACAATAATAATACAATAGAAGTAGCAGCAGCCTACTACTCTTTTTTTGTTTGTTTGTTTTTTGCAGTACCGGGGATTGAACTCAGGGGCATTCTACCTCCGCACTACACCCCCAGCCCTATTTTTTATACTTTATTTTGAAACCGGGTCTCACAAAGTTGCGGAGAGCCTCACTAAGTAGAGAGTACTACTTTCATATCATAACAACCATATGAAATAGACACTAGTATCCTCATTTGTGCTTTTTGTTTTGTTTTTGTGCTACTGGGGATAGAACCCAAGGGTGCTCTACCTCTGAGCTACACCCCCAACCCTGGTTTTTTTTTTTTTTTTTTGGTGTGTATGTGTGTGTGTTACTGGGGATGGAACCCAGAAGCATTCTACTTCCAAGCTATACCTCCAGCCTTATTTTATTCTTTTATTTTGAAACAGGGTCTCATTAAGTTGTAGAGGGCCTCACTAAGTTGCTAAGGCTGGCCTTGAACCTGCGATCCTCCTGTCTCAGCCTTCCAAGTACCGGGATTACAAGCGTGCGCCACCATGCCTGGCTGCCCCCAGCCCTTTTTATTTTGAAACTGAGTCTCGCTAAGTTACCATGCACTGGCCTCGTACCTGCAATTCTCCAGTCTTAGCTTCTCAAGTGGTGGGATTGTAGACATACACTACCACGCCCTAGCTATCCTCATTTTGTAGATAAGAAGTCACCATATGCTAACAGAATTTGAAGAAAAAAGTGGTAATGTAGAATAAAGAGGGGGGAATTATTAAAATATAATTAAGTCCTTTCTATAAAAGGATTAGCTTAATTTAAGTAACCACCATTTTGTAATCTTGTCTAAGGTCCTATTTGTGAGTTTCCATCTCCTGAGAACGGCAAATACCAACCCCTCCCTCAGCTTTCCGTTCTAGACGAAACAGCCAGCCACGTTCAGACTGAAACCACAAACCACACTCCCACCAGTAGGAGTACGGTGCAGAAATTTGCGTTAGAAATAAAAGCTGGGTGGGCTCTCGGGTCCGGTGTGCTTGCATACCTGGCTTCACTGGTGGCAAGACCCTTCTGGCAAAAAGTAAAATGGCCTGGCCAAGCCATTTTCAAACACGTGTCTTTTTTTATGACACCATGGAAATTTATTTGTAACAAAGGCCCAACAATTTGCCTAAGGTCACACAGCAAGTGGTGAAGTGGCTGTTGGACTCGCAGAGCGAGGTACCATCACCTACGTTTTTAACCGCTATGCTACACCACCTCTCATCCCTAAAATGAGCCATCCAAGGCAGAGAAGTGAATACTTGGTAAAACTTGAAAAGTCAATTTGGACTTCAGTCTTTATATGTCATCTAAATAAGAGGAAAACTACCTAACAAAATAATTACAAAAGTATTTTTAGTAGTATATGCTTTTCCTGAAATCCAATCCCACCGATGTGAATTAGGAGGCCCTCCACTTCCCTCAGGAGCCAAGAAGCAATAATGAATCATTTTCTAATCAAACAAGAAGTACTGTAAGATCCTGGACTGCCCCCTGAGAATATCCACCGAAGGAAACTTAAGAAACAATAGTATCAATTACAGAATCAAAGGAACAAAAACTCTACTTAGACAGTTTTCAATTTCATTGACTTTCAGTAAGAGTATTGATTATGCCTAAAATCAAATAGGAAGCAATATGAAACTTTTCCCTCTCAGAACGTGTGTGTGGCATCAAGTAGAAAGGAGAGAAAGAAGTAAACCCAGCACTGAAGTAAAAACGCAACAGCAATATGCAAAATGTTGTGTCCAATGTGTCTTGGTGGTTCTGATGGATGCTATCAGCCTTAACAGTCAGAATATGTGAATCTGATAGCAGAAGGCAAAGAAACTTCCTCAATGTGGCTGTAGGTATCCATGGAGACAAAACGACCACCAATATTTGCAGAAGGCACAATCCAACTGAAAAAGGAATGAGATACCTTCTTTTCCCTGTAGTCAAATTTTGGTATCGCCTGGACCAAGACGTTGATTCATGTAAACCCTCAAAAGAACGTCTGACATTACACAATTTCAAAGTTTTCATCTCACGAAATAAAACTTAAGTACATAATCCTATAAAACAAAAATGGGTAACAGCTAAACTACACTGGAGACATCTTGATTAATTAACCACAAGGAAAATAACAGCTCATTCTCGGAAGTGTGTTATCTACCACAGCAGCAGCAATATAAAATAGATGAAAATATTTTAAAAGGAGGTCTCTCTCTATCCCAGGCAACTGAGTAGAGAAGCAGGGTTAGAAAACAATAAACAAAGTTCAAAGTATAATTTTACTAATTTCCCCTCTGAACTTTTGAAAGACTGCCAAAGAGACCTAAGCAAAAGGGGGGAATTTTTTTAATAAAAAAAAATCCACCTCATAGCCACTGAAAGTAGGAGCGCTAGAGGGAAAAACTGAAATAGAACACTTCAAAGAGATTCTGTAATCGAAGATGCCTTATTCTTGACTGGCTCATCTCAGAGATTAAAGAAGATTTTTAAAGCTGTTCCATGGACATAGAGATCAAACATTTATAAATGTTTATCATTTTACAAGTCCTAAAGTCAAAGGTGGGCTCAAAGAAACGAGAGTAACATAAGGCAGCTAAGAGGAAAGACAGAGTCTTGGGTGAGGGAGGGATGTGGAAGGAAGCTTTGAAGAATATACTCTGCGTTACAGAGAAAGAAGAGGGTTTCTGAAAAGCCCATTCATCACCCAGAACACCTAAATGAACCACAATAATATTACATGAAAAAGAAAACCGGACACAGCCTTAATTTATTTCTACTGATCTGAACAAGCATCAAAGTCATCAAATAGTCACACAGCAGCTATGCGACAGCAGTCCAAGACTGCCACGTAAACCTCGCTTATGAAGACCTCAATTCACATTTTCTATTTCCAAAAGCTTGCAGAAAACGGATGAGGATTATTATCTCGGCTTTCTACACAGTTCCTATCCCATAATGAGAAGAGGAGGAGGAAGGTGAAACAGAAGATACCTGATCCCTAAGAACAGCAGCAAATCAACTACTAAAAGGGACGATTGAATGGAATCACACACATTTCTCTTACTATATTTTTAGATGTTAATCTCAAAGATTAAGTAATTAAATATAGCACTTAAAATGCTAATAAGTAAAGCTGAACTTGAAATTTTCACTACTTTATTTCTAATCAGTGGATACCACAATTTCATCATATAAACAAACAGTATATTCCCTGAAAGAAGCGATAACATCTTACTAACCTTATTTATCTTTTTTTTTTTTTTGGCAATACTGGGGATGGAACCCAGGGCCTCATGCATGCTAAGCAGGTGCTCTACCACTGAGCTACATCCCCAGACTCTCCATATATTCCTCTGTGTGGCCCAGCATACGGCTCACCACATAAGAGAACTCATGCCCTCATTTTGGTTGCCTAACTCTCGGCATCATTTAAAACTAGGTAAAAAGATATAAATTAAAGCAGGTAATTGCAATCACTCTAGTAAAATTAGACAAATTTCTTCTCATTCTTTAAGACCTAATTCCAGCAGCATTTTCTCTATAAAGTCCTTTCAACTCCTAAAGCAGAAATCACTGCTAATTCCCCTGTAACTCTGTAGGAAGTCTTTGTTCATTGGCCAACAAGAGCATATCTCCTTGACTCTAATTACTATTCATTAACCAAATATTGACTAAGTACCTACTACAGGCTGGTGACTGTTCTAGGTTCTGCTGCAACAGCATCACCAGATAAGGTCCCTGCTGCAACTTACATTCTAGTGGGAACATGAACAAATCAATACATAATACATCGGGTGGTGATCATTACTCAAAGGAAATAAAAAGATGGAAGAGCTATTTTCTACAGGGTGGTCAGGGAAAGCCTCTCTGATAAGGTAACAGTTGAGCAAAAACCTGAACTGAGGGGACAAAACAAGCGGACACCTGGGGGAAGAACATTCCAAGCAGGAGAGAACATGGAGAACAGGCACCCGCTTCGTATATCCAAAGGACAACAAGAAAACCAGGGTGACGGTGGTGAGGGAGATAAAGTCGGGAGAAACAGAAGAGAGGTGCCCCTCATCAATACCTCGGGACATGGTGATGACTTTGGTTTTCACTCCTATGGCTACTCACATTTAATTAAAATGAAGTAAAACTAAAAATTTAGTTCCAAAGTTGTACTAGCCAAGCCACCTGTGGCCAGAGGCCATGATGTTGCAAGGAACAGAACATTTCCCTCATTGGAGAAAGTGTGATTGAACAGCACTGTGAATTTTGAGCAGATGAGCAAAATAATCTGACTAAGGGTTTTTGTTTGGGGGTTGGCTTTTGCTTTTGTTTGTTTGTTTGTTTCGGTGCTAGTGCAATCCCTAGGGAACCCAGAGATTCATGTGTGCTAAGCATGTGGTTCTACTACGGAGCTACACCTCCAACCCTCTGACTGAGACTTTCAAAGAATCTCTGACTGCTGTGTGGGGAACAGGTTGTGGAGGGAAAAGCAGGGAAATAAATCAGATTACTATGATAGTATGCAAGATGATGATGCTGGCTTAGATGGAGTAGGTGGCCTAAGTGGAAGTGATAAAAAATTATTAGATCTTGGACATATCTTAAAGGTAGACATGAATAGTAATGAGAGTCAAGGGGATAGGCTCTGGTTAGCCAGTGAACAAAGACTTCCTATAGAGTTACAGAGGAATTAGCAATGACTTCTGCTTTAGGACCTTAGGAGGCTTCCTAGAGACAGGATGTGCTGATAATGCAGTATGTGAAATGAAAACAATAGTCATCCTTGACTCCAACATTTTGGGCCCAAACAATCAAAAGAACAAAGGTTCCTTTTACTGAGATAGAACCCATGGAGAAGCATGTATGTCACTATCACTATGAACGACATTATAATGTGAGACTATAATGTACCAATAAAAGTATAAAAAAAAGAAACAAAGAAAAAGAAAACCATGGAGGAGCTGGGTGTGGTGGAAAATGCCTGTAATCCCAGTACCTGGGAGGCTGAGACAGGAGGATCGCAGGTTCGAGGACAGCCTCAGCAAATAGTGAGTCTCTCAGCAACTTAGTGAGACCCTGTTTCAGAACAAAAGTAAAGGGGGGGCTGAGGGTGTAGCTCGGAGGTAGAATGCCTCTGGGTTCAATTCCCAGTAATAGGGAGGGAGAGAGGGAGGCAAACCTTGGAGGAGCAAACTTATGGAAGAAATTAGGAGTTTTAGACAAGGTAAGTAAACAGATGTGTCTCTTAAAGACCCAAATACAGACGATATGTAGGCAGAGAATCCAGGGTCCAAAGGAAATAATGTATTTGGGAAGCATCTGTATACAGAGTGCTTCAAAGCTGTGGAGCTCTATAAAATTGCAAAATGAGCATAGGTGGAGAGGTAAAATAAAGAAGTGCCTTGAGGGCACCCCAAAATTTAGATATCATAGAATGAGGAAGATCCAGCAAAGATGGTCAAAGGAACAGCCAGTGAAATAGGAAGAGGACCAATGACCAAGGGAGAATCACATCTAGAAGACCAGTGAAGGCAGCAGGTCTAGAAGGACAAAGAGTGACCAAGCAGAGGAAATGCTAACAGCTGAAGATGCCAAGGTACAGACTGAGAAATGGCAGTAGCATTTGGTCATGAAGGGGGCACTGGTGAATTTGACAGGCGCACTTTGAGTAAAGAGACCTGACAAGAGAGAACTGGGGACAGAGGAGAAGCAGCAAGCATTAACAACTCCTTACAAGGTGTTTTGCTATTAAAAGAGAAAAATGAGCCAGGTGTGGTGATGCACGCCATAATTCCAGTACTTGGGAGGCTGAGACAGGAGGATTGCAGGTTCAAGGACAGCCTCAGCAAGTAGTGAGACTCTCATCAACCTAGCAAAACCCTGTTTCAAAATAAAAATAAAATAGGGCTGGGGGAGTAGCTCAGAGGTAGAATGTCCCTGGGTTCAATCCCCAGTACAACAACAAAAACAAAAAAAGAGAGAGAGAGAGAAATGGAATAATCAGAGAGGAATGTGGTTATCATGAAGACAGGAATGATCCAGGAAAAAAGGAAGATGAGCCAACATAGGAAAGAGAAAGCTACAGGAGCAATGGCCCTGAACAGGTGGAGATGTATGCATAAGAGACGGAGCTGGCCTCACGCGGGGAGCGCAGTGGGCCAATTATCAACTACAATTAGGGAACTTCAGAGTCCATGCGTGAAGTAAACTCACTCAGGCAAGAAGGCTTGGTGCAGAGAAGTGGAGATACTTTCTCCTGATGGTTCTAAATAGCTGTGTACCTCACACTATTGACAGCTTTTCAAAGGGATGGGCTGTTTTAGTCATCTCTGTGTTCTTAGCACTAACAAGCTGGCATCTACTAAATTATTCAGGAGTTCTACTGAACAAACACATTCTTAGAACTACAGAAGTGCCCAGGGACTTCAGCCTAAGCCTTAACTCATGTAGGACTTACCAGTCAGTCCTGAGCTGTGCACACTCAGCATTACGCAGAAGGAGTTGCAGCTATCACTAACCACGCCCCAGCCCCTTCCTCCCCCCTCACTGCACTGCTCACGGATGGGGTAGGAGGTTCATGCATTTCCAGGCTGCAGGTGCAGAAAGGATTTCCTGCCTATTTTATTAAAATCTCCAAATGGTGACTACCCATTTTTTTTTTTTTTGTGGTACCGGGGATTGAACCCAGGGGTGTTCTACCTCCACACTACAGCCCTGGCCCTATTTTTTATACTTTATTTTGAAACCGGGTCTCACGAAGTTGCGGAGGGCCTCACTAAGTAAAGAGAGAGAGACAGGGAGAGAGAGAGAGAGAACTGAGGCTGGCCGCGAACCCGGATCCTCCGGTCTCCGCCTCCCAAAGTACTGGGATTACAAGCGTGCGCCACCACACCCGGCCTGTGACTACCCATTTTAACGGACCTCTGAGACACTGACTGCCCTGTGTCCTCAGAACAGACGGACCAGTTCTGATCTTCTAGTTTAACTGATCCTCTTTGCTTTCAGGTGGGGGAAGGTGCCTTATCTACCCTGATCAAACCCGACTCCTGTGAGGTTCCCTGTAGTCCCCAGACTTACAGACACCAGACCCCTATTTACAAAAAGCCTTTAGAATTTGTACCGATTTTTAAAATAAGAATGAGACTCGGAACTAAATATGTAAAATGGAATTCAATCTCTTGAGCCCCTTTCAAAGAGAAAGGATACTGAAAACAAATCAAATGTGAAATATGAGTAGTTGCATTAAAAAGAAAAAAAAAGAAACCAGCAGAACAAGCCACCCTAACTAATGTCCATTCATTAAGGGGCAAATCCAGACAGACCCTCTACTCCAGAGTCATGCTGGTCTGTTTCCTAAACTTACCATCCTGACTTTAAGTATTTTAATAAGGAAACGTATGCTTACTAAATCTAAAATTTGACAGAGGGAAAAAATCTTTCATCTCAAAAATTTTGTGAGCAGCAAAATTACTGAAAGGAGTCATTCTGTGCAACAGCATGCTGCTGAAACTAATCTGGAGGGGGGTCTTTCAGTAACAAAAGTGTCTGATTAGACAAGATAATGCAATACATCTATTATATCTATTGTAACAATACCATTCACACCACTATAACGAAGACTCTTAGCATTTCCATTACAAAAACCTGTTTTTCAACTCTGCCACCTGCCATCCATTAAAAAAAGAAGAAGAAAAAAAAAGTTCTCCCATAGTGTTGATCCTGGAAACATCCTACCACCACTCCCACTAAGTGTTTTTGTGCTGCAGATTATCATGCAAATATTTCAAGAGTGCATTTTGTCTATCCACATTGCACTGGTCTGATTCAAACATTAAGGTTTTAATCTGCAAACAAGGATGACGGGAACATTTCTTTGGAGAAATACATCAGTATGTACTGGAAGTCAGCTTGATGCTATCTTAGCAATACATCAGAACATTACTCCCACACCAAAAACAGGAGTTACAGATATTTATGATACTGAAGACATCAATACTGATAAATGTTCTTCAATTGACTCAAGGACGGAAAAATATGTAACCAGTTCATATGAAACACAGACATGTGAAAATAAAGAATCAGGAAAAAAAGAGCTAAATTCTTGGCAAGGAAAGGCAATATACAATGGTAGACAGTACACCAAGAAAAACCTGGGTTATAGATACCCTATCCCCCCTCCAGGAGCTGTGAGCCAGCTACTAAACACGTGCCCGAACGGAAGGCAAAGTTTACTTTGCCCCCCCCAAAAAAAAACCTTCAGAAAAAAGGGAAATGTTTTATACTGGTCTTTTTTTTTTTTGCTTTTATTGGTGCATTGTAGTCTCACAATACTTCTAATAGTCTACAAAAAATCTTATTACCAAGAGCTCTTACATTCTCTCTCTCAATTACCTTATTTTGAATAACAGAGTATCACTTGGAGACTCTGCAAAATATCCTTAAACACAGAATGTTCAGCCAGGCATAGTGGTGCTGAGACAGGAGGATCACAGGTTCAAGGACAGCCTAAGCAACTTAGTGAGACCCTGTTTCAAAAAAAAAAACAATGGAGCTGGGGGTGTAGCTCAGAGGTAGAATGCCCCTGGGTTCCATCCCCAGTACCCCTCCCAAACACACACACACACACACACACACACACACAGAATGTTCAAACTTGGAGAAGTTACTCTGAGGAGCAGAATCTCCAAAAACCTAGAAGTCCCCGCATCAATCTCCCACCCAGTAAAAATCAGCAAAAGTTACAATGGGATTTTTTTTGGGGGGGGTCCTAGGGTTTAAACCCAGGGACATTGTACCTCCAAGCTACACCCCCAGCCTTTGTTTTGTTTTGAAACAGGATCTTGCCAGGTTGCTGAGTCTTGCTACTTACTGAGGCTGTCCTCAAACCCGCAATCCTCCCATCTTAGCCTCCCGAGTACACACGCCCCTCCAAGCTGCAATGGGATTTAACAGACAGCCTCCATTGGCAAATACTGGATTTCACTGCAAACAAGCTTTTCAAAGATTACTTTTTTTTTTTTTTTTTGCGGTAGTGAGGATTGAACCCAGGGGCATTCTGCCTCCAAGCTATACCCCCAGCCCTATTTTTATTCTTTATTTTGAAACAGGGTCTCACTAAGTAGCAGAGGGCCTCACTAAGTAGCTGAGGCTGGCCGCAAACCCGGAGCCTCCTGTCTCAGCCTCCCAAGTACTGGGATGACAAGCGTGCGCCACCACGCCCAGCTAAAGATTACTTTTTCAAAAAAGCACCGTAAGTGGTTACATCGTCAAGATCAACATATGTGCTTCTATGAGAGCAAAGACAAAACCAACTGCTCTTTAATTAGGAGCACCAGCACCTGGGAGAAGCCTTTCAGCAACCACATCATAAATGGATTCAAATTATGTTGGGCTTCAAACAAGCCATGGATCTCCAGTCTAGAAAACTGTCATATGACTCAAAAAGTACTTCTAGAGAGGGGGGGAAAATCCTTATGTTGAAGATGCACTTGAAGAATTTAAATGAGACTGCTTCATGAGAAGGCAGGGGAGAAAATTAACATTTAAAAATTATTTCATCTACTGCAATTTTAAGTATGTATATATAACAATTAAATATAAGGATATTTGAAAGTTTCATCTTTACTCCTAAAGTTTAGATATTCAAGGTAGACAAACCACTAATCTTCTCACTGGGAAAATGAAGGCAGCATCTTATATGGGAATGGTCTGTATTTACCACCTGCAATAATTGAAAAAATGAAAACTCTTATTTATATCTCAGCACACAGCATATCTCATTTGAATAGATATTCAAATGTGTTGGATAGGTAAGCAAATTATATTTTACTTCATATGAATGAAAAGATCTCCATGTCTTGTGAAAAAATCAATCAGAATATTTTTATGGGTTAGATTCATGAGGAAAATGCTTCCTCATCAAAAATCAATTGTGAAGTTGCTATATGTCTATTTTTATATATGTTTACCTATGCATCTGTATGTGCCTGTTTAAAAAAGAAGGGGCCTTCCAAACCCAAGGTCTTTGAGATAACTTCGTTGTGTTTTCTCAACCATGCTTAACCCTTAGCATGACGTTAATTTATGTGCAGCACTCAGAACAATGCCTAGCACACAGTAAAAGCTGAGCACGTTTTAGATCAGTGCCATGAATTGCTAACTCACAAAAGAGTGTCAAAGGTTGTGGCAGTATTTACTGACTTGTATTTGATTACAAAAAGCAAAAACCTGCCATTTCGAGGTATTTCTTTAAAATTACATACAACTAAAAGAACACCAGAACTGGACACTGCACTCTAACAATTACTGCAAGGCGACTGGCATTGGCTGTAAATCTCCAGGGCTCAATTCTGAAGGCTGCTAGGGAAGACGTCATCGCTGACCCCGCTACGTGTCATACTACTGGGGTCACCTTAACACTGACATTTCATGAGGAACACCCTTAAAAGTGAAGGTTAATGAAACTTGTGATAAATCAGTAAGTAATTCAATAGTGTACATAGAATTTTTCCTCACATTCTTACCTGAAGTCTAACAAAAGGAATCATATTTGATTTGCCCAAAACATTATCTTAGCAAGCATGTTAAAAGGATGAACACTCTATAAGAATGAAGGACAGGACTTCATTCGTGACCCCACAGCATCTAGCCTAGTATCTTTGACACAGTAAGCATACACTAAAGGTCCCAATTACTCCTTATGAAATTCACAGAATGATAAAGCTTCTTACCAAATACTGGCAGCATATTTATGATATAGTAAGTGGAAAAATTATTCCTTTACCAAGAAAAAAAGGGTATGTAGAACAATCTTCACCAAAGAGAGGGTACACATTATCTTCATTAAAATGTAAATGTGAGATAATTAATCTTGTTTTCAAATTACCGTACAGACTAACAGAAAACAGACTTTAAAAAGTGTGTTTTAGCCAGGCATGGTGGCACAAGCCTATAATCCCAGTACTTAGAAGTCTGAGACAGGAGGATCGTAGGTTCAAGGCCAGCCTCAGCAACTTAGTGAGACTCTCAGCAACCTAGTGAGATCCTGTTTCAAAATAAAAAATATAAAGGGCTGGGGGTGAAGCTCAGAGGCAGAATACCTCTGGGTTGAATCCCCAGTACAAAAAAAAAGTGTGTTTTATCAGAACCCAATTCAGGGTTTTCACAAGATCCAATGTTCCAGGATCATAGAAGGTAAGGTGATGAGCTACTCCGTCATAGGTCGAGTTACAAGTACATCTGGGCTTCTCTTAGAAAAATTGATAATGTATTTTAAGATGCAAAAAGTAAAAAGTTAGCCAGACATGATGGCACACGCTTGTCATCCCAGAACTTGGGAGGCTGAGATAGGAGGATCCAGGTTCATGGCCAACTTCAGCTACTTAGTGAGGCCCTCCGCCACTTAGTGAGACCCTGTTTCAAAATAAAGAATAAAAAATAGGGCTGGGGGTGTAGCTTGAAGGTAGAATGCCCCTGGGTTCAATCCCCAGTACCGCCAAAAAAAAAAAAAAAAGTAAAAAGTTGCCAAAGTACCAATGAAACCAACCTAGCCATGAGTTGGGGAGACACGAGCACTATGGCACAGTGATAGAGAGGAAATCCTACCCACAGCGCGTTGCCACTGCTGGGCCAGGAGATGGCTGGAACAGTCTACTTATAACCCGCAGAGGGGAGCTTGATGACAAAAATAAAGGAACTCCATCTTTCAACAGAAGTGAAAAGCTACGCTCTATGAAAGACAACGGGACTGGCGCAACCCTGCAGGCCTGAGTCCAGGAGAGAAAGCTGCACACCTGTGGGCCCAGCAGCAGCAACAGGGCACCCTGGACTGGCAAGTGATGCAACCCGAGACGGTCCCGGATTCCTCAACGTCACAAGTGAAAGCAGACAGGGGGAAGGTTCACTCACAGACCACAGGACCAGAATTTGTATTCCAGCCTTCTAACAGCTGATTCCTACATACATTACTTGTATTTACTTCTCATAACCCCACTACTCTATGAAACTGATACTGTTCTCATAACAAACTAAATGTCACGGACTTGCTGGGTGCTCAGGAATAACTGAAATCCTAAATGTTAAATCCACAAATGTCAAGGACCTACTGCAGGTGTGCCCAGTCTTTCCCAGTACAAGGACCCCACGTGAGAATCTGATACTTTCAACTGCCATTGAATAGTTCAGACATACATACATTCAGAGACCCTCCCTGCGGCCTCTGGCTCCCGGGGCGTACGGCCAAGCAGCCAAGAAGCACCAATCCACTCTAAGTGCAGGCTTGAATAAGCACACAATTAGTTATGCAATTAGCTTTGTGGAGGCTTAAAGCACTTACTTACACTGACTAGTGCTGCCACAGATTTCAAATTGTAAATCGGCCCCTCCTAAATGTCCTCCCCTCCCCTGCCAAAAGCAACTATGCAATTTCCAGACCTATTTTGCATATTATGCAAGTTATAAATGTTCCGATCACTAAATCTTTGATATTGTCAATCCCTACTCACCCTCAAAATGCTCCATGAGCATCACTGCCAGGATCAAGGAGTAGAGGTGTGTGGGGTACAGGAGAGACTGTGTCACACGCTAGTGACTAAAAGCCCAGGCTCGGGAACTAGACTGTCCGGATCTGAAGCCCAGCTCCGGCTTTACTATCCATGTGACTTTGATCCAGGCCTTTAACTTATCAGTGAGTGCCTCAGAGGCCACACCTGGAAAATAGGAATTAAGTGGGAAAAATCCCCACTTCTCAGAGTTGTGAGAATGAAAAATATATATATATATATATATAGCAACTAGACCAATGAAAGGCACACAGTAGGCAAAACAAAGCCACACATCAAAACTTAAAAGTCTGAAGAGAAAAAGAGCACTGCTTATCAGCATCTTTGAAATGCTTAACACGACGACTCATTTATACAAAGGCGATTTCTTCACAGGCAGCAGAAGAGGAATCTAAACTGAGCTACTGCTCTGCTCCTTCCTCCGCAGCTCCTTCCTCCGCAAGGCCGCTGGCTGGTTCCTGTTACACTCTTCCTCCTGGTTCATGATTTCGGCTCATCAGTACCCACCTTCAACAGTGCTTGGTCCAGAGGAAAACAATCAGACTTTTGACATCGCGAGTTTCTTTTGGCAAACATTAGGCCTTTCATGGGATGGCAAGACTTTCACCCAACACGTCTGCATAGAGAACTAAGTAAACAAATAACTGCAGAACACAAATAACATAGTCTAAAGCACTTAGTTTCACAGGGCAGGCATGCTATAAATGTGAGTTATTAACAATCCTCCTGAAAGATCCTACTCCATCTTCTAGCTTTAAGGCAAAAATAATTTTCTATTTAATTGCTAGAGTACACTTACTTGTTGCTAGAAGCAAATGGGTTTTATGCATGCAACAAAATGAATAAAAGAGCTGGGTATGGTGGTTCATGCCTGTAATTCCAGTACTTGGGAGGCCGAGAAAGAAGGATCGCAGGTTTGAGGACAGCCTCAGCAACTTAGTGAGGCCCTCCAAAACTTAGTGAGACCCACCCTGCTTCAAAATAAAAATAAAACAGGGCTGGGGGTGCAGATTGGAGGTAGAATGCCTCTAGGTTCAATCCGCAGTACAAAAAAAAAAAAAAGAATGACCAAAATGTCATTTTTGGTGAAAGGACCCAGACATAGACACATGCTATGATTCCATTCAAGTGACTCCCAAGAACAAGTGTGGACAGAATCAGAGAGCGACCACAGCAGAGGGGACGGGCAAAACAGGATTGATTGGAAAGAGGTTCCTGTAGAGAAAATTTTCTGGAATATGGAAATATTTTCTACCTTGTTTGGGTGGTAGTAACAGGTATATAAAATGGGAAAAGTCACTGGGCGTGGTGGCGCACACTTGTAATCCCAGTACTTGGGAGGCTGAGATAGGAGGATCGCGGGTTCGCGGCCAACCTCAGCTACTTAGTGAGGCCCTCTGCAATTTAGTGAGACCTTGTTTCAAAATAAATAAAAAATAGGGCTGAGGATGTACTCAGAGGTAGAATGCCCATGGGTTCAATCCCTGGTACCACAAAAAATAAAATAAAATGGGAAAAGTTAACTGAACTGGGCACTTAAGATTTGTGCATTTTATGGTCATAATTGTATCTGAATTTTTTTAAAAAAATTGAAAAGCAAACGCATAAATGTATTCTCTTTGTAATTCAGAGCAGACATGTTATACATACTTAGCAATTTAAGGGAGGGAAGATTGCAATAATTGCTTGAGAAATATGGAGCTAAAGATTTATGAGTTATGGTCTAAGGAAGACAAATATTTGTATCTGTCCTCTTTATTCTAGCTCTGCCTAGAAATAAATCCTTCTCCCTACCCATCCTCTTTACATCCAGGTCCTATTGTCTCTCTCAGTACTGGTCCTGCGTTCATTCTTCCACTCATCGCCTCTGCTCTGCAGTCTCTGCTTAGACCACGATACTAATAGAGTTAACAAAAAAGAAAGACTATGAATACCCAATCAAAACAGTAATGTTTTTATTAAATAGACCAGCAGCTGTGTGAGTAGAGACTTGTAAATGCATCTGTTCTACAGGATTTTATGTTTAATTCAATTTGTTCAAATCAGAGCAGCAAGGCCCTCTAACTATGGGCTAGACAAGGAAACAGTTTTGCTAAACAGAACCCTACATCAGAATGGTGTTTGTTAGCAAAGAATGGCACCTATTCATGCACTCGCTCAGTCACACACAGGCAGTTACTGAGCACCTATTCCATCCCAGCCATTATGTGCGCTGCTGAGAACACAAAGGCGAGGCACAGCCTGGGAGAGGTGACAGACATCTGAACAGATGGTTACAATACACTGGTAGGTTCAATAAGACACATGGGCCTGGGGTGGTACTATGAAAGCTCAGAGCAGGGAAAGACTTCCTTTGAAGGTTGGAGCTTTTCTGGAGTAAAAAGGCAGAAAGGGAGAATTTAAAATATAAATGCCCCCAAATCCCCCCCAGTAGGGGGCTTCAACTATATGGGGAATGTTTTATTTCTAAATCTGGGTAGGCTGTATACAACTGATCCTTATCTTATTTTTTAATGCTTTTCTCTGTCAAATCTTTCCTAATAAAGATCTTCATGCAGCAGTGTCTGTAGCCTTTGAAAGCCTTCATCCCCAGCAGCTCTCTCTCCCCCAGTTAGCTCAGAGTTGCCAGCGTTAGCTCACCAGAAATGAGGGGAAATGGGCAAGAGAGACCAACTCAGGAGCCCTGTTACAATAGCTCTGTATGAGGCCTACCCACAAACGAGGGGATGGCCCACCAAGATAAGTACAGAATAAAGCCGAAAGAAATATAACGGGGATGTAGAACATATTCCAATTTCATTTGATACACATGCAGAAAAAAACAGAATATGTACCCCTGCCACAGAAAGAAGTTAGTTTATCATAAACAACTGACTCCACGCCTGACCATTATTCTCTCAACGGATATTTACTGGATATCTGCTCCATGCCACACATCCAAGGAAGAAGCGAGCTCCTGCCTCCAACATGGCTGCAGTCAAGAGAGAGTGGCAGGCAGGTGAGAGGACCTCTACGCAGAATGGGCAGGTCGCAAGACAAGGCCTGGCAGAGCACACCCCGAGGAACAAAACACAGAGCATGGGACACTGCAGACACCAGGCCTTGTGACGGTCACCACCTTCGTAGGCCACACCAATAAGTGTGTACCCAGAATGCTGAAAATCCTGAAACCTTGAAGTTCAACTAACAGTTTATCATAAAATCTCAAACTCATAAATTAAGATTCTCTTGTACCTCATAATACCTGATGCCAATGGGTACGAGAGTTTCATGACGACGAAACACCGACTATTCTCCTATTCCATGAACAGAAATGACACCATCTCACCAGAACCAACTTAATGAGGGGGGAAAAAACTGACAAAATTCCAGTACTCATTTCAAAGTTCAGGGTGCCACTACCATGCTAAAATACATTATCTGCCGGGCGTGGTGGCACACGCTTGTAATCCCAGTACTTTGGGAGGCGGAGACCGGAGGATCCGGGTTCGCGGCCAGCCTCAGCGCGCGCTCTCTCTCTCTCTCTCTCTCTCTCTCTCTCTACCTAGTGAGGCCTTCCGCAACTTTGTGAGACCCGGTTTCAAAATAAAGTATAAAAAAATAGGGCTGGGGGTGTAGCGTGGAGGTAGAACACCCCTGGGTTCAATCCCCGGTACCGCAAAAAAAAAAACCAAAAAAAAATAAAATAAAATACATTATCTTAAGCCAAAATAACTAAGAGCATATACCAGAGCCTTTAAGGAAAGGAAGAGTCTCATGACTGCAGTGGAGCATGTTTACATGTATCATCTCTTATTCTACCTTTTGCTGTTCTCATAGCGATGCCTATGAGAAGAACAGAAGCAATTTTTTGGAATTTTCATTTTTCCATCCTGATAAAACTATTTAATACCATATAAAATAAACCCCTTACACATACATGTCTACAGCTAAGTGAACTTAAGGTAGCTTGGAGATTAATTTCCTTACACCGACTTCCCTTTCCTCTCTCTGCGCCTACGGTTCCATGCTGCAAGAACAATACTGCTCCTCACACCCCTCCTCCTGCGCTTGAGAGTTTAAAGGTAAGGGGCAAGACAGATTTGTGATGTTTTGATAGAGTGTGTTGCCATGGAAACGACTGGCTTGTTCCTTATGAAGCACCATGACCTCACCGCAAATGAAAAAGGAAAAGGATGATTTCTGAGGATTCAACTGAGAGAAAAATTAATGGCTAGGAAAAAGAGAACCAAAAACTAAACAGACAATCTGGAAAATATTGCAATGTCAAGCATTCTACTGAAATATTTTCAAAGGACTTTTAAAAGCTTTGACCTCCCAAACAGGAATCCTATAATCAAAAAGAAGGATATAATATTAACGTGAAGATAAACCATACAAATGACTTGGACCTGTGGTTTCCAAATAAACACATTACAACCCCAATCCTAATAGATATTGAGCAAAATTCTATGACTTTCTGTGGCTAATGTTATAATATTAAATCCACATCATACTTTTCCTCTCCTAGAGGGGGATAAAAAAGCAAAAGCAACCTGCTTTCTCCTCTTTTTTTTTTCTTTTTCTTTTTGTGGTGCCCCTGTTTATACAGCTTATCCCTTATCACACTGACAAGGCTGGGAACCACAGCAGATGGTCCCCCCAGACATAATTCTAACAGGTTTTTTGTGCAAACAAAAGATAAAGAAGGCTACAGCAATGATTTACTGATATCTAAAGTTGAAAACTGACAGAACACAAACTGCTTTTTTCTTACTGTTTGAACTGTTTATCCTTTAAACTACTAAATAAGATAGATATGGCCAAAATTAAATATGATTTCAAAACTACAAAACCAAACACCCAGTTTAACAGCCATTAAGTTGTGTCTTTGAAGGTACCAAAATGTCCTAAATCACGTTTAAAAAAAATGTACCCTCTATTCCCTTTGTATCAGCAAAAGAGGAAAATGTTTGCAAATTTGTCTTATAAATTCTATTTGGCTGTTATATTGTGAAATAAGCTACTCATCTAGATTTTTCTTAAGCAAGGAAGATGCATCTGAATTGAAAATTCCAAAATATTTTCCCCAGAAGAGTTCACTAAAGAATGAACCAAATTTTCAACCTTGATTGTAGAACTAAAGTCTATTCTATTTCAAAAGAGACTACCAACTGAATATAACACCAAATGGAAAATGTCCCCCAAATTACTCACCCTTCAAGATTAAAGAATATTTACACACCATAAAACAGAAGTTCCCTCCTGACAGTCTAACTGCACAGAGCACTGTTTTTCTGGAATACCTGGAAGTCCAGCAAGGGCCCCAAATGATAATACATAATCGAACTGACAAGCATCTGAAACGAACTACCCAGACATGGAGCAAAAATACACCAGACAGACCCACAGGGCTCCTTTAATGTAGGTCACGATTGTCAGACCATAGCAAAAACATGGTGACCCTTGATAAACATTAACCTTGATTACATGTAATCATGCACAAATTTTGTTCTGAGTAACCAGCCTTCTGAAGCAAGTCCATAAGGCAGGAAGTAAATATCCCAGTCAGCTATGAACCATGTTTCACCAAAGAAACATGCCATAGTATTTCTATCCATGGAGGTATAGGGGTGGCTTCCACCAAAATAGCCACACTTCTAAGGATTCCATACTACCCTGGCTAGGATTCTATTCTCCAAATTTCTGAGGGGCAGAATATGACTAGTTTTTTGCAGAAAAAAAAATATAAAAGCAAATTAAGATGAGATCAGGAATAATAGCCCCGGTCATAACATCTTACATATTCACTTTTTGTAGAAATCATTCACAAAGTCTCTGGGGCTCAGAGAGGTGGTGTTTATTCTCCAATTAATCCTAGCTAATAAAATGTTCTATGAAACCTTATAGGACGACAAAAATTCTCCATGCAGAACCAAAATGACTCTGTTCATGTGATACAGTCTGTCTACACACAGCCAGTTAATTCAGGTAGGGAAAGCATAATACTAACCAAGTCCAAGATGCTAATCTGAACCAGTTTAAGCCAGCTAGTTACATGCTACCTTCCACAGCCACAAAGCAGATGTGTGAATGTGCTGGCCGGCTATCACACGAGAACCGAAAGCAGGCCCAAGTGGGAGACTGCATTCCAATCAGCGCAAATCCATTACCACTGAAGAGCAGTGTGGGTCAAGAAGTTCACCTCTGTGGGGCATACATCATTCAACGGAAACAATAGGTGTTCTCTGTACAGTGTTTCCAAATCCAATCTAAAGCCACTGTACCATGAGGGAAGCACATATCTTTCAGATGTCAGGGATAGCCAGGATTTAGAAAATACTAAGTGTAGTAAGTATAATCTAACAGTCGCAATTTGATGTTCTGTATTCCTAAATGGTGTGTTTATTTCTAAACAGAAAATAAATTCTGTCCGACATAGAAGAAATCGAATTTTGACTTTTACACCAAGACGGGCATTTAACCCTAAGAAGACATACAAAGTATCATTGATATAATAGATTTAAGTAAAAATGAGTGAAGCCTGTTTTCCTTGAACCTCATATTAGGTTCGCTTCCATCTGCCATCTTTTTAGAGCATGGACAATTTCCTCTTTGAAATATGTTGACTAATAAATATAACTTGGGATTTGTCTTTGAAGTTAAACTGCAAAAGCGTTATGAAAACTGTTGTTTGCATATAGCTCCGGTCACATATATTCTCATTATGGTCACTACCCACTTATTCTTAATGCATAAATATCAAACATTGACAAGCAAAGTAAAGTATTAGCAATGCTGATATCCATAACAAGTCTCCAATCTGAAAAAAGCAGATCAACATACTTTGAAGAAAAAAACAGCAAACAGGAAATGTGTAGCAATGAGTTACGCAATATGGTCCTTAAAATCCCGAACTTACTAAATGTCATCATATTAGTAGGAGACTCTGGCTACACGCTAATTTAATACTTAAATGTTAATATAATTTCCCCATTACTACATCTGCTATGAATGTTTTTAACCAGTGAAATCAAGAACAGAATGGTATATAAGGAAAATAAAATCTTCAAGACACAGTCATAAACACTATTTATCCTTTTTTTTTTTTTTGCACTAGGGATTGAACCCAGGGCAATTATATCCCCAAGCTACATCTCCAGCCCTTTTTATATCTGGAAACAGGGTCTCACTGTGTTGCCAAGGCTGGCCTCGAACCTGAGATAATGCTGTCTCAGCCTCCCAAGTACTGGGATTACAGGCGTGTGCCACGGTGCCCGGCCTCCCCTATTTTCTTTTTTTTTTTTCTTTTTTTTTTTTGCGGTACTGGGGATGGAACCCAGGGGCATTCTACCTCTGAGCTACACCCCCAGCCCTATTTTTTTATTCTTTATTTTGAAACAGGGTCTCACTAAATTGTGGAGGGTCTCACTACGTAGCTGAGGCTGGCCACGAACCCCGATCCTCCTGTCTCAGCCTCCCAAGTACTGGGATTACAAGCATGCGCCACCACGCCCGGCGTCCTATTTTCTTACTGTATTTTCAAACATTTGTGATCATTTGGATAGGAACAAATAATTAGCTTAATAAAAAATAATATACTGATATTAAGTACTGCTCACGAGGCATATGAATATATACAAAAGTGTTAATTCGACTTTAAATATGCAAAGATAAAGCCCTAAAATAAATTTAGGAAATTAATTTCTTTAGCCAATACAAAACATGTGAATTACATAAAGAGGACTGGCTAAATCTTGCTACAAATACTGCAATATGGACCATGCATATGATAAATAAAGTATAAGGAAACACTCAGCATTTCTGTGTAAACTGCTTCTGAAGGATTATTATGGAATGCACACACCAGCTGAACTTAAAGTGTTCGGTTTTAAACATTAATTTACTTTGACTATGTGCATGTCAAAATGAAAGATTGCTGTCTGGATCCAGACATGCCGTATTAATATTGAACACAGGCTTTCACTCCAGGTCAGTAGTCGCTCCCAGTCGCCTTCAGCAGGTGGTAAAAGTAATGTTCTCATTAAAATGGATGTGTCACAAGGTTATCTCCCCAAAACAGCTCTCAAATCGAGGTAGCCTTGAAACTGAAGCATTAGATATGCTAGAACCAACCTCTAATTGTCACGATGCTGGCGAAAATTGAACTTACTCTTGCTACCTAATAACCAATAAATTTCGCTGCTTTCATCAGTATCTTGGGAGAAGTCACAGAATTAAATTGTAAGAAGCTAACCTGGCTGCTTCCAACAGAGTTAGACGCTCTTGAAGCAACCAACACTGGCGCCTCTTTGTAGATCTAGAGGCCAAATAAGGGATATGTCTTCATTTTGGTTGCCTTGCTGCACTTCTCAATTAAGTGAAATTGTACTCCTTTCATGCTTATTAACTCTTCAAATTATTTTCCCTTTTGTAAGATAACAAATTTCAGTTCTCCAGAATAAAGACATAAAGCTTAAAATAATAGGCCTGACACATACCAAAGAGGTTTCTTTTCCAAAAATAAAATTACATCTGACCTGCACCACATACAACAGCATGAATAACTACTACCCAGAAGCTCAGATATCTTTTAAATTACTTTTCAATGTCAAGGATACAGCCTTCCCATTTTATACCTGCTACAGCTAAACAAGATTATTCTCCAAGTCTTTCCCTCTTTTTACTTCCAAGTCAACCAACTAATTTCTACTAACAGATAATCCACTTCTTCATTTTAATAACTTTTTTAATATGTATACACTACATTCTTTACACAGTTTTTTCCTTTCAAAAAAAATGTTGATCTACTTTGCACGTAAACGCAGACAGGGTCTCCAAATCTGCAATTAATCATTTCATATTGCTTCATTTCCTCATTATCCACCCAATTACTAGGTAAGCAAACAGGGAGAAGGACAGGTCGACAGAGATAGGGGAGAAAGAAGTCTTCTTACAAGGGCGAGACTGTATCTCTCGTTTGCTGCTGAATACACAGCATAACAGGGCATAGGATGAATATCTAATGAATAAATGAATTTATACAGAACCAGAGAATGATACAGTTCAACTTGTCCATTTTATTTATGAATAAACTGAGGCTCAGGAAGACTAAATGACTTGTCTAAGATCACAGGTAAGTTGGTCAGCCCTGCACCATCTCACTCAATAGCTGCTTCTCCAACATTGAACTTTTTCTTCTTTTTTCTCCCATCTATAGTACTTACTTTTTAAGTTCAACGTAACTCTCTTTCTGGAAATTTAGATAGGTTTACCCTTCCAGAAATATGGGTGGAAAGTAGTTCCTTCCCAATGAGGGGGTTTGTGTTTCTGAAAATCCCTATGCCAATAAAATGTATTTGAGGGGAATTTTAAGATCTAGTGGGAAGATAGAATAGGAAGACCAAAAGTAGAAAAAGAACCTATGGAAACCCCTGTCAATGTTCTAAAATTGACCAAAAAAAAAAAAGAAAAAGAAAAAAAGCATCATGCTAAGCCGGGCGTGGTGGCGCACACTTGTAATCCCAGTGCTTGGGAGGCTGAGACAGTAGGATCACAGGTTCGTGGCCAGCCTCAGCAACTTAGTGAGGCCCTTCACAGCTTAGTGAGACCCTGTTTCAAAATAAAGAATAAAATAGGGCCCTGGGTTCAATACCACACACACACACGCATCTTACTAAATGAATGGACTATCAGGTGAGAGTTCTTTTTGGTTCATAAGGATGGACACTGCACTTCTAAAGTCTCTAACCATCTCTTGCTTTTGACAAAACTCAACTTTTCCCTTCTACAGTTTCATTCAAATGAAGGTATATTTCTTTGCACTTGCAGCAGATAAAATGCATTCTAAAACATTTTCTTTTTATCTGAACCTTAAGTCCAGTCTACTCCTTTACGATAGATTCCCATTTTCTGAGGTCACATCAGGTCCCAGGGACCATCCAACATAGCGTTATCCCATCACTCTCAGATAACAAGATGGTAAGAACTAGGGTCCAGAAGTGTTCTCCCGAGCTGAAAAGTTAGAAAACCTCTACATGTGACCTACCAGCCATTTTTCCCCCTTATAACTTCCAATCCTAATTCCCTCTTTTCTAAATATCAAAAATGGTTGATACATCTAAGGAAAAAAAATTAATGATTCTGAAAGACTACACAAAAGTAAATATAATACAATGCACTAGAATTCCACACAAAGGAAAACAACATGGGGTAGGGCCATCAAATGTAACAGCTAGTTTCATATTCTGATAAAAGATTTTCCCATACTAGGTAACATTTTTAAGATTAACGTAAGCCACACATGGTGATGCACACCTGTAATCCCAGTACTTGGGAGGCTGAGACAGGAGGATCACAGCTTTGAGGCCAGCCTCAACAATTTAGCGAGGCCCTCAGCAACTTAGTAAGAGCCTATCTCAAAATAAAAAATATAAAATAGGGCTGGGGGTGTAGCTCAGAGGTAGAATGCCCCTGGGTTCAATCCCCAGTACCACAAAGAAAGAAAAAGATTAAAACAAGCCAGGCATGGTGGCCCATGCCTCTAATCCCAGTATTTGGGAGGCTGAGACAGGAGAATTGCAGGTTCAAGGCCAGCCTCAGCAACTCAGTGAGGCCTTCAGCATTTTAGAGACCACTTATTCAGAATAAAAAATAAGCCGGATGTGGTGGCGCACGCTTGTAATCCCAGTACTTTGGGAGGCGGAGACCGGAGGATCCGGGTTCGCGGCCAGCCTCAGCTTGCTCACGCTCGCGCTCTCTCTCTCTCTCTCTCTCTCTCTCTCTATCTCTCCCTGTCTCTCTCTCTCTCTTTCTCTCTCCCTGTCCTCTCTCTCTCTCTCTCTCTCTCTCTCTCCCTCTACCTAGTGAGGCCCTCCGCAACTT
>PVJS01017520.1:0-26269 GCA_004027185.1 Glis glis
AAAAAAAAAAAAAAAGGTAAAAGGTCTGGGGATGTAGGTCAGTGGTTGAGCACCCCTGGGTTTAATCCCTAGTACTACAAATAAATAATAGTAACAGCAAATATTTCTTGTATTCTTATTTATTTATTTATTTGCGGTACTGGGGATTGAACCTAGGGGCATTCTACCTCTGAGCTACACCCCCAGCCCCATTTTTTATTCTTTATTTTGAAACAGGGTCTCACTAAGTTGTGGAGGGCCTCACTAAGTAGCTGAGGCTGGCCGCCAATCTGGATCCTCTAGTCTCAGCCTCCCAAGTACTGAGATTGCAAGCGTGCACCACCACGCCCAGCTTGTATTCTTATTTATTTATGTACCAGACACAATAGTAGGCCCAGCCATCATTATCTTCTTTGGAATGAAACAGGGTCTCACTAAGTTGTGGAGGCCTCACTAAACAGCTGAGGCTAGCCACAAACCTGGATCCTCCAGTCTCAGCCTCCCAAGTACTGGGATTACAAGCGTGTGCCACCATGCCCAGCTGGAATATTAAGATCTTGACGACCTGCATTATTTGAGTTTCCTCTGCAGGAGCCATTGGAGGGAAACTTCACATGTTGGGGTTGCCTCTTCAAGACACCTTGATTATGTGTGGCAGAAACTGTGTTTCTGGCCGGACGTGGTGGTGCACGCTTGTAATCCCAGTACTTGGGAGGCAGAGACCGGAGGATCCGGATTCGCTGCCAGCCTCAGCACTTAGTGAGGCCCTCCGCAACTTCGTGAGACCCGGTTTCAAAATAAAGTATAAAAAAAATAGGGCCGGGGGTGTAGCTCGGAGGTAGAACGCCCCTGGGTTCAATCCCAGGTACCGCAAAAAAAAAAAAAGAAACTGTGTTTCTGTAGTCATAACTTTTGGAGCATTTGTGGGGCTGGGAACTTAGGGCTTTCTTTTTGAGTGTATGGAGAGCACAGATCCTGAAGAAGCTAGAGCCTAACCCTCTTGTGCTCCTTAGGATGGAGTCCACAGAGAAGTGTGAAGCCATCATCACCCACTTTAATGGAAAGTATATTAAGACACCGCCTGGAGTACCAGGTGAGGCATCTGGGAATCAGGCTGAGCCACAGGTTGTTCCTTCCAGCGAAGGTTCTGGAGTTGTACATGAGCGTGAGTGCGCTTGGTGAGGCGGAACTCAGCTGCCTGTCTGCTTTCTCTCTTGCCAGCCCCATTGGATCCCTTGCTTTGTAAATTTGCTGATGGTGGGCCAAAGAAACGACAGAACCAAGGAAAATTTGTGCAAAATGGACGGGCCTGGCCAAGGAGTGGGGATATGGTAAGAGAATCTGAGGAAACAAGAGTACTGGGGACATTAAAGTGGAATGGAAATCTCCGTGGCTTGGTTTCTGTGAGTGCGGGTGGCAAGCCTGAGAGCTCAACACTGGCTGCTGAACACACTCTTCAGGACAGGTCTTGAGTGGGCTTCTGCAGCCCGCGCAGTCAGAAGCGCTCCGGAGCAGCCGTAGTGGGAGCTGTCCGGACTTTAGTCGATTGGTTGAACTATACATCCCCAGCCTTGGCATTCTGGGCTGGCTCCTGTGCTTACCCAAGTGCTCGCAATTTGAATACTTGTTCTTTTTTATAGGGTGGTATGGCCTTGACCTATGACCCCACCACAGCTCTTCAGAATGGGTAAGGGTGTTTTATTATAATCAGGCTACCTGAAAATGGCCTGTGTCCAGGCACTTGAATGGTTCCTCTTAATTTTCACATAGCAGTGGGTGGGAAGTGGCTGCACTTTTATCATTGGACCTTGTGGTTTCCTGGGACTTCTTAATGAATAAGGTTCCTTCCTACAGGTTTTACCCCGCCCCTTATAACATTACACCCGGCAGGATGCTTGCTCAGTCGGCTCTCTCCCCATATCTTCCATCTCCTGTGTCTTCCTATCAGGTATGTTCACACCCAAAATGGGGCGTGGTGGCATTTCCTATCATGTGTTTTAGGTAAAGGAATATAAGACTAGAAACAACTTGATTTTTAATTTTTTTCTTTCTATATAGTACATAAACATAATGTTATATAAAAGCATAAAGTGATTAATGTGTGCATGTGTGTTTATATATGTAAACAGTATGTGCACACAGTTTTAAAGGCATCCTTTTAAGCCGGGCGTGTGGTGCACGCTTGTAATCCCAGTACTTGGGAGGCGGAGACTGGAGGATCCGGCTTCGCAGCCGGCCTCAGCTACTTAGTGAGGCTTCTGCAACTTCGTGAGACCCGGTTTCAAAATAAAGAATAAAAAATAGGGCTGGGGGTGTAGCCCGGAGGTAGAACGCCCCTGGGTTCAATCCCCGGTACCGCAAAAAAAAAAAAAACAAAGGCCATCCTCTTATTCTTCACTGTCTCCACAGGTAAACCCATGTTCATCCCCTTCTGTCCAGCATTTTCCACATTCTTCATGTGAATATATACATATATATAGGGTTTTGGGAGTCATTTATTTTAGAAAAATATTATAAAATATTATAATATTTTTATTATTATATATTAAATTTATTATATTATAAAAATATATATTTTTTTGGCGGTACCGGGGATTGAACCCAGGGGCATTCTACCTCTGCGCTACACCCCCAGCCCTATTTTTTATCCTTTATTTTGAAACCGGGTCTCACGAAGTTGCGGAGGACCTCACTAAATAGAGAGAGAGAGAGAGAGAAACAGGGAGAGAGAGAGAGAGAGCTGAGGCTGGCCGAGAACCCGGATCCTCGGGTCTCCACCTCCCATAGTACTGGGCCCGGCCCTATTAAATATATTTTTAAGCTGGGCGTGGTGGTGCACACCTGTAGTCCTAGTACATGGACTATAGGCGTGCACCTGCAGAGGTGGACTATAGAGGAGGATTGCAGGTTTGTGGCCAGCTTCAGCCACTTACTGAAGTGAGATCCTGTTTCAAAATAAAAAATACAATAGGGCTAGGAGTATAGCTCAGAGGCAGAATATTCTGTCACTGGGTTCAATCCCCAATACCGTACAAACACACACACACACACACACACACACACACACACATACAAAAAATATATATATATGTATGTATGTATATATATACACATATATATATTTATATTTATTCTTCTCACTTAACAATTTTTTTGTGTGTAGTACTGGGGGTGGAACCCAGGGTCCTTCTACCTCCGGGCAGTACCCCCAGCCCTATTTTATTATTTTTTATTTGGAAACAGGGTCTTGCTAAGTTGCTGAGAGCCTAAGTTGCTGAGGCTGACTTCGAACCTGCGATCCTCTTGTCTCAGCCTCCCAAGTACTGGGATTACAGGCGTGTACCACCATGCCCGGCTACAGTAGTGATTCTTTTTTTTTTTTGCGGTACCGGGGGTTGAACCCAGGGGCGTTCTACCTCCGCGCTACACCCCGGCCCTATTTTTTATACTTTATTTTGAAACCGGGTCTCACAAAGTTGCAGAGGGCCTCAGTAAGTAATAGAGGCTGGCCACGAACCCGGATCCTCCGGTCTCCGCCTCCCAAGTGCTGGGATGACAAGCGTGCGCCACACGCCCGGCCTCTGTGCTGCTTTCACTTGTGCATCATAACACACATCAGTACTTCATTCTTTTTTTTTTCTTTGGTAACTGGGCATTGAACCCAGGGGTATTCTACCTCTCAGCTACACTCCCAGCCTGATTTTATTTCTTATTTGCAAACAGGGTCTCGCTAGGTTGATGAGAGTCTCACTACTTACTGAGGCTGTGCTCAAAGCTGCAGTGCTCCTGTCTCAGCCTCCCAAGTACTGGGATTACAAGCGTACACCACCATGCCCTGCTAATATGTTTTCATTTTACTTGGGTATATACCTAGGAAATTGAAATTGCCGGGTTATATAGTAATCCTATATTTAACGATTTGGGGAACTGCTAAAGTGTTTTCCAAAGTGGCTGCACTATTTTACCTTCCTGCCAGCCATGTAAAACACTTGTTATTCTGTCTTTTTGTGTGTGTGTGTGTGTGTGTGGTACTGGGGATTGAACCCAGGGCCATTCTACCTCTGAGCTCCACTCCCAGCCCTCTTTTTATTTTTATTTTGAAACAGGGTCTTGCTAGGTTGACAAGTCTCACTACATGCTGAGGCTGTCCTCGAACTTGCCATCCTCCTGTCTCAGCCTCCCAAGTACTGGGATTACAGGTGTGCACCACCATGCTCGGCCTGTCTTTTTTATTATATCCATCCTAATGAGTGTGTGGTGGTGTCCCACTGTGGTTTTTATTTGCATTTAAGCTTCCTTCATGTGCTTACTGTCTCTCCAGATCCTTTGCCCATTTTTTTTTTTGCGGTACCAGGGATTGAACCCAGGGGCGTTCTACCTCCGTGCTACACCCCAGCCCTATTTTTTATCCTTTAGTTTGAAACCGGGTCTCACGAGGTTGCGGAGGGCCTCACTAAGTAGCTGAGGCTGGCTGCGAACCCGGATCCTCCTGTCTCTGCCTCCCAAGTACTGGGATTACAAACGTGCACCACCACGCCCGGCTCCCATTTTTTTTTTTTTTATGGAACTGGGGATTGAACCCAGGGGCATTCTACTTCCAAGCTACACATCCAATCCTATTTTTTTGTGAGTGTATGTGTGTGTGTGTGTGTGGTACTGGGAATTGAACCCAGGAGCATTCTACCTCCAAGCTATTTTATTTTTTATTTGAAAACAGGGTCTCACTAAGTTGCAGATGGCCTTACTAAGTAGCTGTGGCTGGCCTTGAACCTGCATCCTCCTGTCTCGGCCTCCCAAGTACTGGGATTACAAGTGTGTGCCACCATGCCCAGCCCCCCAGCCCTATTTTATTTTTATTTTGAAGCAGGGTCTCCCTAGGCTGATGAGTCTCACTACTTGCTGAGGCTGTCCTTGAACCTGCGATCTCCTGTTAAGTACTGAGATTATAAGCGTGCGCCACCACGCTTGGCTTGCTAGAGTTTTTAAACAGCTTAATCTTAATGTTTCTTTATTCTGAGGGGGCATTTCAACTTTTGGGGGCTTTGCTAAATTATCAGATCATTGAGCTGAATGGTAGTTTCTAGACAGTTAACATCTTTGTTTGTTTTTGCTTGCATCAGAGAGTGACTCAGACATCTCCTCTACAGTTACCTAACCCATCGTGGATGCAGCACCAGTCATACCTCATGCCGCCTTCAGTGAGTGTTCAGAAGTGGGCAGAAGCGAAAGAGGCAATTTGTTGTAAAGAAAAGCAAAGGGCTTTGATAACAGGAGATGTGGGTGTGAGTTCTGGCTCAGTCCCTGATAACCCAACTATCAGCCCTTAAACTCTGTGAGTTTGTTATTCTTAGACAAGGGTCCCTCCAGACTGGTACTACTCCTGTTATGTAGCTGGGTTGCAGGTCACTGGGGTTCTTATTTCCAGGATTTTAAAATGTGTGTCTGAAAGCTGGGCGTAGTGGCGCATGCTTGTAATCCTAGTACTCGGGGGGCTAAAACAGAAGGATCACAGGTTTACGACCAGCCTCAGCTACTTAGTGAGGCCCTCCACAACTTAGTGAGACCCTGTTTCAAAATAAAGAATGAAAAATAGCGCTGGGGGTGGTGGTATAGCTCGGAGGTAGTTCAGTCCCCAGTACCACACCCACACACACAAATAAATAAAATAAAGAATAAAAAATAGGGCTGGGAGTGTAGCTCGGAGGTAGAATGCCCCTGGGCTCAATCCCCAGTACCGCAAATAAATAAATAAATAAATAAATAAATAAAATGTGTGTCTTAGTGAGGCATGGTGGCACACACTTGTAATCCCAGTACTTGGGAGGCTGAGTCAGGAGGATCACAGGTTCAAGGACAGCCTCAGCTATTTAGTGAGGCCCTCTGCAACTTAGTAAGACCCTGTTTCAAAATAAAAAAATAAAAATGAAATAAAAATAGGGCTGGGGGTGTAGCTTGGAGGTAGAATGCCCCTGGGTTCAATCCACAGTACCGCAAAAAAAAAAAAAAAGTGTGTCTTCAGTGTTCTTAGTGGCTATCAGTCACTGACTTAGGCACCTTACAGGATGCTGCCAACTAACCCTTGTCCTGTGTTGTGTCTAGGGTTCAGTTCTGACACCGGGGATGGATCACCCCATTTCTCTCCAGCCTGCCTCCATGATGGGACCCCTGACCCAGCAACTGGGCCACCTCTCACTCAGCAGCACGGGCACGGTAAAGCCAGAGATATTATTATTATTATTATTTCCTCCTCCTCCTCCCTGTGTGTGGTACTGGGTGTTAAACCCAGTGGCCCCCTACCTCCAAGCTACACCCCAGCCTTTCATATTTTTTTTTTCAATACTGGAGATTGAACCCAGGGGCACTCTACCTCCAAGCTACACCCCCAGCCCTATTTTTTATTCTTTATTTTGAAACAGGGTCTCACTAAGTTGCGGAAGACCTCACGAAGTAGCTGAGGCTGGCCCCGAACCCGGATCCTCTGGTCTCAGCCTCTCAAGTACTGGAATTTCAAGTGTGTGCCACCACACCTGGCTTTTTTTTGGTTTTTTTGAAACAGGATCTTGCTAGGTTTCTGAAAACCTCACTAAGTTGCTGAGGCTTGATTGGGCCTGTGATCCTCCTGTCTCAGTCTCCTAAACACTGGGATTATGGGTGTGTGCCACCATGTCTGGCTAAAAGCCAGATATTTCTTTTTTTTTTTTTTTGCGGTGCCAGGGATTGAACCCAGGGATGTTCTACCTCTGAGCTACACCCCCGGCCCTATTTTTTTTTATACTTTATTTTGAAACTGGGTTTCATGAAGTTGCAGAGGGCCTCACTAAGTAGCTGAGGCTGGCCACGAACCCGGATCCTCCGGTCTCCGCCTCCCAAGTACTGGGATTACAAGCGTGCGCCACCGGCAAAGCCAGATATTTCTGAGTATAGACTACAGAGCAAGGAATACCTGTGCAATACTCCTCAGTGTAAATATTTATGAATGGCGATGGAATCATTTCCATCATTGAAGGCACGCTTAAAATCAGAAGAATACAAGCTGGGCGTGGTGGTGCACACCTGTAATCACAGTACTTGGGAGGCAGAGACAAGAGGATTGCAGGTTCAAGGACAGCCTCGGCAAGTAGTGAGGCCCTCTACAACTTCGTGAGACCCTGTTTCAAAATAAAGAATAATGAGCCGGGTGTGGTGGCACACGCTTGTAATCCCAGTACTTGGGAGGCAGAGACCGGAGGATCCGGGTTCGCGGCCAACCTCAGCTACTTAGTGAGGCCCTCTGCAACTTCGTGAGACCCAGTTTCAAAATAAAGTATAAAAAATAGGGCCGTGGGTGTAGCTCGGAGGTAAAATGCCCCTGGGTTCAATCACCGGTACTGCAAAAAAAAAAAAAAGAATAAAAAATAGGGCTGAGGGTGTAGCTCAGAGATAGAATGGCCCTGGGTTCAATCCCCAGCACCATAAAAAAAAAAAGAATCAGAATACTAAGAAGATAATAATCCAGCAGCCAGGAACACAGTCATTCTGCTCTCCAGCCTACCCCTTCTGTTTCTTCCTTACAAAACTAATGGAACAGTGTTTCCGTCTGTGGGTTAGTTTTAAGAGTTAATACACCTTTCCTAGAAATCCTTATCAGCATAGTAACAGGAAGAATGGATGAGGTACACTAGGTGTTTTTTGGGTCTGCTGTGTTCTGATCTGCACAGAGGACTGAACGGCAAAAGGGGCAGTCAGGAAAGAGAAGGAAGGTAAGTCATGTGGTTAGACGTATCGCTCAGCCAGTGGACTTTAGAACCACCCAGAATGCTTATAAGAAGCCAATGCCCAAACTAATTAAATTAGACTCTCTGGAGGTGGAACAAAGGCATCCGTATTTTTAAAAGGTCCCCAGGTGCTTTAGACATAGCCAGGAACCAGTGCTCTGAGCCCGTTGATGTTTTCCATTCTAGTATATGCCAACAGCTGCAGCTATGCACGGAGCTTACATCTCTCAGTACACCGCTGTGCCTTCCTCCAGCGTTTCAGTCGAGGTAAGAGCATTATTTCTTTGGAGTGAAGACAGGACAGTGACAGAGGAAGAGCTTCCTCTCAGTGATGCTGATTCTGTGTTCACAAACAGCTGATAGCTATATGAAGAACGCAGGAAGGAGTGACATAGTGTGTGTTCATGAGGCCCTTCCACACACTAGGCCAGCCGGCAGTTGATGCTGGGATGCTACCTTGAACTGACTGTGTGTCGTGGGAAGAGGCCCCGCTGCTGGGAATGTTGTGGAGCTGCTGCAGTATTTTCCATTCCTTCCAGCAGTGTGGGGCTGTGTGGGGAGTGGGTGGGCTGGGGAGGCCTCTCAGCTTGGGGTGTGTTTTAGCTGCTGCAGTGGGAGGTGAGGATATGAATGCAAAGGTGATTGTCCTCCCTGGCTCTGGTGCAGGAGAGCGGTGGCCAACAGAACCAAGTGGCAGTGGAGACACCCTCAGACCATGGGGTCTATTCTTTCCAGTTCAGCAAGTAACAGTGGGTAAGAACCACATGCTGCGGGGTGGGGGCGTGTAGAGGTACCCAGCTAGGAGATAGCAGCTCAGCCCTGCCACCGCCAGACAGCTTCTCATGTTTGCTGTGCCCCTCCCCGCCCTCTCTGGCTCTTGACTCCTGTAGGATTCCCCTCCCTATCTTTGTTGAATAGAAATGAGTTCTTGGAGATGCTCCCAGATTCCAAAGGGCTGATCAGATTACAGTCCATCTGTAGGCTTGGCCATCATTTTCATAGGCCTGGGCCTGGGAAAATAGGTCTCTATGCTCCTACCCTGCGCTGTTTCTCCATTGTTGATGTTGTTGATGGACATCACTTTTTATATGTGTTACATTCAAGGAGATCAAAAATCTTTTTTTTTTTTTTGGTGATGCTGGAGATTGAACCAAGAGCCATTCTACCTCTGAGCAACACCCCCATTGGAGGCGTGTGCAGAATTTTTTCTTAGCTGGATGTGGTGGCACACGCTTGTAATCCCAGTACTTGGGAGGCTGAGACGGGGATCACAAGTTTGAAGACAGCCTCAGCAAGGTAGAGAGACTCTGTTTCAAAACAACAAACAAAAAGGGCTGGGGCTGTAGCTTGGAGGTAGAGTCCCCATGGGTTCCATACTCAATACCAAAAAGAAAAGAAAAAAGAAAAATGCAGACTTAAAATTTTGTTTTTGAAGCCAGGCGTGGTGGCACACACTTGTAATCACAGTACTTGGGAGCTGAGACCGGATTCACGGCCAGCCTCAGCTACTTAGTGAGGCCCTCCGCAACTTAGTGAGACCCTGTTTCAAAATAAAGAATAAAAAATTTGGCTGGGGGTATAGCTTGGAGGTAGAATGCCCCCAGGTTCAATCCCCGGTACCACACACACACAAAAAAATTGTTTTTGTAAAGATCTCAGCTCACATACCCTGTCTCCACACATTTTTTTGTTCTTTCTCTCATCCAGATTCCTTTTCTCTTTTCCATACAGCTGAGCCTGCCCACTTTGTCTTTTGACAGTTTTTAATTTTGTGAATTTCTTTTTTGAATGAAATTTCATATGGAATCTTGGGGGGCTGGGCCAAGGATAGACACAGGCAGTGAAGCGGCTTTCTCCTCGGCCCAGTCACATCCTGGGAGGAAAGACTAGACTTTGGCTTCAGGAAGCAGCTGTGACCTAAGCTCATTCAAGAGATGACCCAGCAGCCTTGGAAGCCGCCCTGGAGCCAAATTTGGTTGAAGACTCGTCTTCCTTGGCAAGCTCCAGGTTGGACTGACTTCTGACCAGCTCTTCTCACTGCGGAGGCCAGCAGCTCCAAGGAAGCGTCTTTCCCAGCTGCAGCCTTTGGGGAACGCCTGCTCTCTTGCCTCCGGGAGGACCTTCTTTTCTGCCCAGGCGCACAGCCCCTCTCTGCCCTGCTGCACGGTGCTGTGTTCTATGCCAAGGCCCTCGCAGCTGTGACCGTGCCTGGTCCACACAGGCTCCTTCCCCGCAGAGGAAGATCTGCGGCTTCACCTAAAGACCAGGGTTCTCGACCAGAGGTGGCTTTATCCCCCAGAGGCTGTTGCCAACATCTGGTGATATTTTGGGTTGCCTTGTCTGGGGCAGGAGTGTGTACGCTACTGGCATCTGGTTGCTAGAGACCAAGGAAACCGCTAAACATCCTACAGTGCACAGGAGAGCCCCTGCTGCGCCCAGCAAAGAATGATCTGACTCAAAATGTCAATTGTGCCAAAGTTTAGAAGCCTTGATATAGACAGCGTTTCCCTGCCTTCTGGGGTGGGGTCAATTCCCACCCCAACCCTGGACACACAGTGCCTTATGACACTCATGCAACTAGTTGGGAGGGATGGAAATGGGATCCTGGAACTCTCCCCAGGCTCTGACCTTTGACATCTCTGCATATAGCAGGAGCCGTCCTTGCATGGCTCACGGCTGTTGTGCACATAGCAAAGGCACACACATAGCTGGGGGGATCTGGCGGGGACTGTTCTGTGTGTGTGTGCTATGCAGGGGTGGGAAGGGACAGAGCTCTCCAGAACTGCAGAGTGATCTGACCTGCCGGGGGTGTCTGGACCCCTCCTCCAAGGAACCAGGACATTGGAAATCGTTTTCCTTCTTGGGGAGGAACAACAGGGAGCTAGGATAGAAAAGGGAAGTCTATCCCATCTCATGATTTACAAAGTCAGACCTTTTAAAAAGCCTCTGTCTCATTCTTTAACTGCCCTTCTATAAGATCTGACGGTGCACATGGAGACAGGTAGGAGAAAGAGTTAAGATCCCGCTCCTCCTGTTTTCTCCCAGGTGCTCCCTCATGCACTGAGAATCCTGCTCCCCTTCACTTCAAGGCCAGGAATGTCTCCGTTAGACAAGTAGACAGCAAATGACGGGGATGGAGAAATAGGTGTTGATAGGCTGGTGTGGGAGAGGAAAGGGATGAGCGCAGGGGAAAGAAACTGTGGTGTCTGGCTACACGTGGAGCTTAGGCCCAGCTTTCCCTCCCACCCCGAATCGAGAGTCAGTCCTCCTTGCCCGACGACATCTGTACATCCTGGGGCAAGGGAGCGGGGGCCATGGGCAGGATACAAAGTATAAAGAACAAAGTTGTCCTATCGCAGTTCTCTCATTGGTGCTTCCAGACTCAGGAAAGGCTTATCCAGCGCAAAAGCCCCAAGCCCAGGAGCACTCTGGGTTTTGGCTGAGCAGACAGTGCTTACTTTTTGTTTCTAGCCTGATGGGAAGTATACCAGGGCTTTCTCATTAGTGGCCTTCAAGAAATAGAAAAAACAAACCAAGCCTTCTGTTCATTTGACTGATGGTATCCTGGGGAGCCTTGCTGGTAGGCTTAGTGTCGGGGCCTTTCCCATGTAGACACCGGTGTTCACGTCACTGCGGCCCTCCTCCACCTCCTGATTCTGTCTCTTTTCTCTGTATTTTAAAAAAATGTTTAAATGGCTGTGATTTTGATTCGAGTTTTGAAGTTGCCTTTTTTTGGTTCTCATGTGAAGCTACTTGATAGCAGCTATTGATGGGTGTTTCTGGTTTGGGCATGGGGAGTTACTTTTGTAGTGGTTAATGGCACTGAAGAATTTCTTTCTGGTTTATGCTATTTTTTTTTTTACCCTAGTTCATTTCTTTTTTACCCTAGTTCACTTCTTTTTACCCTAGTTCATTTCTAACAGTGATTGGACAAAGGAAGGAGAAGGAACAAGGGATGGTATTTCTTCTGTGAACTAGCCCATTGGTCGGGATGTTGGGGAGCCCTCCTGCACACAGCCTAGGCCTGGCTCCTTAAACACTGTGCCTAGTGTTTTCAGAATCCTGTCTCCATGAAGGCCCGATCTTTCTCTACATCTTACCCCCACTTATAACAGATGCTCATAACATTCTTAAAATATTTTAGTATTTTGTTTTTCTGCTTTTAGTCAAATAGAGCATACCAGAGTCCCTTCCTCAGACGATGTCCTTTACTGGGCTCCGAGCCTGCCTGTCCCATCTCATGTTAGTTATTACTACTCCTTTCAGGCTCAGAGTTGATGCTCAGACCCTGGACTGACAGGAATTTTTGGAAGAAGGTGCAGGTAGAGGTTAGGAAGGTGTGGGAATGATAATGGGGAAGATATTGTTTTTAGTGTTTTCAACCAAAGAATGTGAAGAGCTGCCCCATTTGGGAAGCCTGCTGGCTCTGAAGAGGTAAGAGCCCTTAGAGCCCTTGTCAGTAATAGACAGGGGTGGTAGGAGGACATTATATTTGCACTGAAGATGAGGACTAGACTTTACTGCTCCATAGACCATTCGTGATTGTGCCACCATAGCCCCATTCCATTCCCCTTCCTTTCCTAACTTGCTAATCAGTAACGCCTCCAGAGTCTCCAGTCCCTGCTACTCCAGTGACAACCCACTGGGGCTGAGGCCTACATGTGCGCTGTTACTTTGCCATAAAGATGCTGTGAGAGCCCTCTCTAGAATGTTGCAGGGATCCCTGACAGTGACTACCAATTTTCTAGAAAAGGAACCATTGCTGCTCTTATACACATACCCCCCCTTCTGGGAAAGCAGCAGCATTGCACTCATGAGGAGCAGTGTTGCCTTCTTAGCCAAAAGTAATACACTGGGTGTGGCTGGCCTCAGCCTCTGCTCCAGCTGGTCCTGTGGGTTTCAGATTAGAGGGCAGGGCCAGATGCGGTGGCTGAGACAGGAGGATCACAGGTTCGAAGCCAGCCTCAATAATTTAGCGAGACCCTGTTTCTAACTTAAAAATATAAAAGATAGGGCTGGAGGCGTGGCTTGGAAGTAGAGTGCCCTTGAGTTCAATCCCTAGTACCAATAAATAAATATATGGAAGGGGGTGTTGTAAAAGCCAGTCAGTAGCAGTAGGTCCTAAATCTTGTGCCTTTTGTTACACCAGTTCTTTCTGGCTTCTTTCTTTTTTCTTGGGGTACTGAGGATTGAACCCAGGGGCACTCTTTACCTCCAAGCTATACTCCTAGCCCTATTTTATTTTGAAACACGGTCTCACTAGGCTGCTGAGAGTCTCGCAAGGTTGCTGAGGGTGGTCTCAAACCTACAATCCTCCTGTCTCAGCTTCCCAAGTACTGGGATTATACCATGCCTGGCTTCTCTGGTTTCCTTGTGTGTTACTGGGGATTGCACCCAGAGGCATTCTACCTCCAAGCTATACCCCCAGCCCTTCTTGTTTTGAAACAGGGTCTCACTAGATTGCTGAGAGTTTTGCTAAGTTGCTGAGGCTGGTCCCAAACCTGTGATCCTGTCTCAGCCTCCCAAATACTGGGATTACAGGTGTGTCTTACACCATGCTCCTGGTTTCCTTTTACTTTTTTTTTTTTTTTTGGTGTGTGTGGTACTGGGGATTGAACCCAGGGACATTCTACCTCCGAGCTACACCCCCAGCCCTATTTTTTATTTATTTTGAAATAGGGTCTCACTTAAGTTGCAGAGGGCCTCACTAAGTAGCTGAGGCTGGCCTCGAACCTGCAATCCTCCTGTCTCAGCCTCCCAAGTACTGAGATTACAAGCGTGTGCCACCACACCTGGCTCTGGTTTCCTTTTAAACCAACCACTATTTCTAGACCACCTGCCTTTTAGGTCTTTCCAAGCATTTACAGATTCCTACAGTTTACCCAGCATTCACTCCTTCCTTCTGTAGGGCTATCTGCTCTCAGCAGCTAAAGCCAGCCTGGAGCATACTCTCTCCAGATCTTTCCTGAACCTCCCTAGAGGTGGTCCCTATGATTGGAATAGAGAAAATTAAGTGCCGTCGTCACCCGTTACCACTGCTCTTCCTCCCTAGCCTGTCCACTTCTGCTATGAATAAGCCTTTGTCCAAGCAGATCCCCAATGTCCTTGTCACTCATCTACCTCAGTCTCACAATTCAACAAGGGCAAAGCACCTGGTTTTCATCTTTACTGTCCCCTCTTCATGAGGGTCAGAAAGCTAGGGGCTGGAAAGGGCGCCTGAACAAATGCAACCTCTTTGGTATTCCTATTTCTGGAATGTCGGGGGGTTTCAGCTATCACCCTGCAAGAGTGTGAACTCTCCAGTAGGTTTTAATATGGCAGGCCAGGGATGTAGGCAGAGCAGCGACCACTTAGGACAATAGTAACTAATGGCTGGGAGTCACTCTAGGAACACCAACACTGGGGCAGCTTAGAATGTAAGAGGATAGGAGAACTGACCAGTGGCTGCTACATAGTTGAGACGGTAACCAAACACCAGAGTTTGTTCTATGGAGCTGGAAGCAGGTGTTCCTTTTCCATCTTAACATCCAGTTAGTTTAGAGGGTTCAGGAGACAAGGCTCCTGGCCTGGTGGACAGTAAGACTTTTCCAGCCTGAGTAAATTACTGGTGTCCTAACTCCCCCAATGCATGCCCTTTCTGGGTGAAGGAACTCTGTTACATGCACTAATCACCTTGGAGAGGAAATAAGTTTAATTTATACTTAAATTTGTACACTTTTCCTTTATCCAGATTTCTGGTTTTATATTCTTCCGTATCTCCTAGCTTATTCTTCCTTTTCTGATCCCTGGTTTCCCCGTGTTCCTTCCCTACAATTTGGCAGAACATCTTGTTTTTTTTTTTTCAAATAAAACACAAAAGTCTGTGTGTGGTGTTTTATCCATGGATGGGAGAAGCTGGTGATGGGTCCATCCTTGCTACTAAGGAACACAGGTATGTCGTCTTTATGTGTATGTTCTTAAATAAGTCTCCCTCTTATGTGAGAACCTGTGGTGAAGGGAAGAGAAATACACAGAGTCTTTTGAATCTCTATCAAATGTGGTTTTTATTCAACTGACAAGCACTTTTCTACAGCTGCACTTGTGGAACATCACATGGCAAAAACAGGAGGGTTTTTTTTTCTCTAGACTTTTTTTTTCCTTTTTTTAACCTTATTAAAAATGAGATTGGTCCTAAAAATATAGAAAGAAATAAATTTAAATTCACAAAAAACTGTACATTATCAAAAAGTCACTAAAACACCACATTTGGTTATATAAAAAGTCAGTCCCTTTTGTTGTAAAAGGAACGTGGAAACTTGTTGGTGTTGATGGTGTGGTTTCTTGCTGTTACCAGACTGATAGGGGAGGGAAACAAAGGGGCAGGGGGTGGGTTGTCTTTTTCTTTTTAACCTGCCTTCCCTACCAAATACTCTTGTCAACAGAAAATCCACCTAGGGGCAGTGAAGATGAGGAAAGAAAAGTGAGAAATGGCCCCTTTGATCATGTCGTATCCCATCCCCCCTTCAGCCCCTACTTCTTCAAACTGAGTCTAGGACCCCACCCCACCCCACCTTAAGAGTGCCTGGTCCCTAGTGAAAGAGATGGAGCTGGGAGAGGAACACGAAGCAGGAACAATCGAGACTTCACTCCCCCATCCACCTCACCTCCAACAATGAAATTAGTACATTTTATGCCAGGGGAAAACTGCCATGGGGAAAAAGAGGAGCCCCCAACTATAACAGTTCCAAACGACTAACACAAAGTTTGTTACAGCGCAGTTATTTAGATAAAATATAAATATTTATGCATAATATAAAGTCAATTCAAATATTCTTCAATCCACCTCTTATTTAAAAGCAAAAAAAAATCTCAAATAAAATTAAGTTTTGAGGTTTATCTGACAGAAAAGGCGACTTTAGAAATAGACTATGGGAAGAAGGAATATAAAGGAATAAGAAAGGGGCTGCCCCAGGACCTGCACTGCCCACTGCCCCCTCTGCCCCCTTCAGGGGCACGTCAGTGCTGCCAGAGCACAAGGAACGCTCCACCTCACCTGGCACCCACCGCCCCACCTATGGAACATTTCTTGGATGCCTCAGCTCTCTGCTTAGGCCAGCCAGCTGCCACCTCCCCAGTGCAAGTACCCGTAATCTCTGATGGGAGGGGCTCTGCTGAGCAGGAAAGCAGGGGGCCCGAGGCCCATGGCTATAGCTTGGAGTTAGCAGCTTTCCTCTCACATGTTGGGGGCTTAACATAGGCATAGTCACATGTAGGGCAGTTGTGGACCCAGAACCCCTCCTCCCCACCCCTCCTGTGCTCCAGGGTCTCTGCTGCTGGGAAAGGGGTTCTGGGGTATGAAGTCAATACAGGAAGAAAAGCACAACTAAACCCACTGATGCTCATGGGATTAGGAAAGATCCAGTTCTATCCCTCTTCCTCCCAAAGCTTAAGACTCGAAGCTACTGAGAGGAGAGGGAGCTCCTGCTGAAAGATTGCACAGTTTGAAGAGGCTGGAACAGAAATGACCAGGAGAGACACAGCCTTGTCCCCAGAGAAATTGTTCCTGTGATTTCCCAAAGACAAAAAGTGATGGTATGAAACAATGGGAAAGGTGGGAATAACAGATACTTGGGGAAACTGAATGGATCCCATCAGACAAAACAGGGTCACAAGCACAGCACACACGCACGCGCGCACACACACCCACACCACATCTCTCCCCCTCTATGAGGCCAGTCAATCGCTACCTGGCCTCCATCTTGGAGGTGCACCCAAACTCAGCAGTAGTTGTCCCTGAGGAGTTCCCAAGAGGGAGGTTTGGGAAGCAGGTGGGGAAGGAGGCTGGAAGGCCCAGGGTGCCTGCCCGCCCTCTCCCCAGCCACTGAGTTTCAGAAAAGGCTGGAAACTCAGCATGTGAGGAGCAACCAACATTTTAGAAGGGATAGCTATTGGCAGGAACATGAGGACAGAGAGAAAAGACAGGGACCTCTCAACTTTTTTTTCCTCTGAGGGGGAAAAAGATTTGGGAGAAAAGGAGGGAGGAACCCGTACACGATAGTTTTACATTATTGGATGAGAGAAAATCTGAAAAATGGGGTGGAGGGGAAGGAAAAGAAAAAGTTGAGAAAGCAAGAAGCAGGGAAGGGACTGAACATGGAAGCAGCATGTTCAGGGCCCGGTGTCCGGCTCGACACACTTGGGAGTTAAGTCCACTTTACTGGCCGTCACTGCGGGTCCGCACACAGTACAGAGTGTTTCTCGGTTTCACACATTCACTAGAACTATTGCTATTGTTAAATAACCCCAGAACGCTGGGGCATGTACAGGGGAGGAGAGGAAGCTGGGAGGAGGAAGTAAGGACTTCTTTCCTCCTCTCCACTTTTAATTAAGAAATAAAACAGAAAGGAAAAATTATTTTTTTTCTTTCTTTTTTGGCTTTCAGTCCAGAAGGATCTCATCTCTGCACCTCTTATCTGAGGAGCAAGAGGATGAAGGGAGAAAGGGGACTTGGGATAAGAGGATATGGTTTGCTGCCAAGGGCAGGGTCAAAAATCAGGGTTATATCTGACTTGAGTCTGGACCCAGGACAGCATCAGCAGGTGAGAATGGCAGGTTTTTTGTTTGGAAGGTGGGGGGAGATGCCACAAGGTGACTCTCCACCTCCCTTGCCTCACAGATTGGCCTGTTTGCCCTGATAAAATTCCTCCCAGCGGCTCTCGAAGAAGCGGCGCATGATGTGCCCAGCCTTGCCCACTTCAGAGTCATCCTCGTTGAAGGTTTGGCAGTTGTCAAAGACCAGGAGGGCATCAGCTGCAAACTCCTCTGAGCTGGTATATCTGGGCAGGGGCAGAGGGGGAGGCGTGAGCTAGGTAATAAGAGTTGCAGAATAACAGAGAAAAGCTAGGGGAACTGCGAACATTTACTTACCCTCCTCGGAGTAGCCGCTCCCGCATGGTAGAAAAATCCATAGGGTTCTTGATGATGCGCCGGTACCCGCTCACCAAACGTGGGTTCACAGGCTCCAGAAAAGGCCAGGCTGCATCATGGGACTCCATCTCCATCAAGATAATCCTGTCAGTACAGGGACAGTGATGGTTCCATCTTCAGAGTGCACACAGTGACCCCTCCCAGCCCTCTCCTCTGGCAGAGGGAGAGCCAGATGTCCCCAGAATTCACTCAACTCACTCGCAAAATGTGAGATCACTGTGGTGGTTCCGCATTGAGAATCGCCGCCGCTTGGAGGGAGACAGCCCTTCCTCTGAGTACCGAGGGACTGCTGGGCTCTCTCGGCCCCTTGAGAGTACCCGGCGCCGGCGGCCATCACCGTCTGGGAAGTTCAGTGAATAACCACTTTTCCGCTTCTGGCCTCGCTTTGGGAAACCAGGCTTCTGAGTGAAGTCTTCCTCTACTTGCTGAGGACAGGAAAAGTTGAGATAAGCAATGGTTGGGGATGTGCTCCACTTGCCCTCCAGTTCACCAGAATCCCTAAGTGTGGCTGAGCCTTCAAAATACTTTCACACATGAGCCAACATGTGAATTTATTCATATATACCAATTAGCAAGGGTAAAAGGAAAATAAATAAATTTTATTTTATTTTGCAGTACTGGGATTGAACCCAGGGGCATTCTACCTCCAAGCTATACCCCAACCCTATTTTTTATTCTTTATTTTGAAACAGGGTCTCGCTAAGTTGAGGAGAGCCTCACTAAGTGGCTGAGGCTGGCCGCGAACCCGGATCCTCTGGTCTCCGCCTCCCAAGTACTGGGATTACAGGTGTGCACCACCACACCAGGCTTAATTACTATTATTTTATAAAGGAAACAACTGAGGCTACAAAATTCAAGTGATTTGTTCAAAGGACAAGAACCCAGGCTCCCCGACACTCTCTGTGAAGGAACTCATTCCAAGGAGACCGAGGGCATAATAAGGGAAATCTCCAGGATTGGTGATAAATTAAAAAAAAAATCTGACTTAGGCTTGGGAGTGCCAGCGAATGAGAGAGCAGAAGACTTACCTGGGCCAAACAGACAGCACAGAACCAGTCTCCTTCTGGGACAGCCTCCATTTTGGGCCGATGGCAGTAAATGTGGCAGCCACGGTCACACCCATCACAAAGCAGAAGAAACTCATCGTTGTCACCCTTCCGACAGACTAGACAGGTCTGGGCCGAGAGTATGAGGAAACAGAGTAAGCCTTCAAAGCTCTGCCTATCAGCGGCCCCACCCACACCAGCCTGGTGGCAACTCGGCCTCCCCAGGCTCTCTAACCCCTTACCACTCTGTTGACAGACTTCTCCCAGGCAATGGATCTCTCCAGCTGGCCCATGCATAAGCACACCTGGGCTGCACTTCGGCACCGCTCAAGTGTCTGGCGCCAGACACGGACACGAGGGGTGATCTCATACGATCTGTAGAAAGAAAGTGGTGATCTTTGGATGATAAGCAGGATCCATTAAAGAGGGAAGGACTTATCCCTTCTCTCTGACAGACCAGGAAAGGAGGAGTGGGAATCACTCACATCTCTGTAGTAGTGCCCTCGGGAGTACCATTGGGTGTGTTGAGCAGGGCCTTCTCCAGCACCACTTCATGAGCTGGCCAGAGAGGTTCCCGCAGGTACCGCCGCTCCACATTCTGTTCCAGGGCAGCCAGTCGCATCACAGCCAGGTCCAGAGGGTTGTTACTTTTACGCTGAGGTACCAGTCCTTCCCTGCCCCGACCTCTCCAGGTGATATCCTCCTGCGAGTCAGGTAGATGCTCACAGTAGGCCAAGTCTTCACGTATAGAGTCTGGGCTAGGACATGTCCAGCCCTTCAGGTGGGAAAGAGGAATGAAACTCATTGTAAAGAAGGAAAATTAGAGCTGGACATGGTGGTGCATGCCTGTAATCCCAGTACTTGGGAGATGGAGACAGGAGGATCGCAGGTTCAAGGCCAGCTTTGGCAAATCAGTGAGACCCTGGGTCAAAACAAAAAATAAAAAAGGCTAGGGGTGTAGCTTGGAGGTAGAATGTCCTGGGTTCAAAGCCCCCCAGTACCACAAATAAGTCGGGCATGGTGGTGCATGCCTATAATCCCAGTACTTGGGAGGCTGAGAAAGGAGGATCTTAGGTTCGAGGACAGCCTCAGCAAGTAGTGAGACTCTCATCAGCCTAGTAAGACCCTGTTTCAAAATAAAAATAAAATTTAAAAAAAGGGGTTGGGGGTGTAACTCAGAGGCAGAATGTTTCTAGGCTCAATCCCCAGTACCACCCCCCCAAAAAAAAGCAAGAGAGGGAAAATTAGGCATAGAAAAATGAATAAAAAAAAATCATGATCCATTCATTTAAGGTCATAGTAGGTTACTTGTGAAGTGGGAATGAAGGGTTTTTTCTAAACAGGGTACAAGGAATTAATGCCCCACCCCTAAAGAACTCCCTACCCAGTGCCTATCCCAGTATACCCGAATCTGCAGATCAGACAGGATAACCCGCTGTTCCAGCTCCTCTACCCACTGAAGCACAGCTAGGTCCATCTCAAATGTCTTCTCTTTGGGGGACCAGCTCATAATCCCTTCTTGAAAGGCAGGTAGCTGAGTGGGCTCAAAGATGGGATCTGAGAAGAGAGAAGGCAAGGGAGAGGCAGAGGGCCATCAGGCTGTTATCCATGGCAGCAGCTCAACATTTACCCTGGGCTCTTTGGCTCATGCTAGGACAGGGTATTTATTTACCAGCTGAGGGCCGTGAGCAGACTTCCTGCAAGAAGTCCCTGTGCTTGTTAAGGTGTTTGTGAAGTGCCCTCTCCCGGATGCCTCGGGGGTGTAGGGCCTTGAGCATGACATCCAACGTCTCAGGATCTTGGATCCACCACCAGCCTGAGCGCATCTCTGTGAATAGAGACGGTACGTAGGTGGGGGGTGGGAATCAGTTATGAAACACACCTGTCCATGTTGGCCACCACCCTTACACTCTTAGCCCATTTCTGCTCAAGACCACTCACCAGGGGGGACAGGCTGGGCTGTTAGCTGGGTTAGGTATCGTTGCTCCATCTGTTTGAAGAACTTGCTGGGAGGTCTTCCTCTCCGTTTTGGCTGTCCCAGCCCTGTGGGACTCTGTGGTATTTCTCCACAGTCTCCTGCTCGCTTCTTAGGGGCCACCCCAGGCAAGGGAGTGGAAGAGAACTGCACTGGAGAACAGGGATTGGCAGCACTGGGTCTATTCATCTGTGAATAAGTAGAGACATAAGGGGATGAGGACATTCTCATGTTTACAAGTTCTGTCAGTTTTAGGCAACAGCCCCACAGCCAGGCAATGAAGGCTGTGGCAAGATGAGGTCAAGCACATACTAACTCTGGCTACTTACCAGCTTGGAGGAGTCAGGCAGCTGAGGGGAGGAAGTGGGTTGGTCCTCAGAAACTGCAGGGGGTGGTGTAGGGGCAGCATTACAGGGCATCTGGGTTGAGAAGTTAAACCAGGGTGCTTGAGGAACAGGGCCAGATTCTGCCTCATCAGGCTCTGGCTCCTCTGGGGGCTGTGGTGGGGCTGGGTCTAGTTTTCCTGGGCTGCTATCTGGTGTGAGCACTGAGCTACTCAACAGGGAACCATGGCTCTGAGTCTGGCTCAGCCAAGACAGGAAGGCTGATTGGCTGAGGTCATGCTGGCTCTGACCCAGAGACAAATGGGAGCCTTCTGGCTCCAGGAATCCATTATGGGACTGAAACTGGGGCTGGGCAGGAGCCTGAAGCTGAGGTTGTGGCTGAGCCTCTGGCTGAAGCTCAGCCTGGGTCTGTTCTGAATCCTGACCCCTGACAGGGGACTTAAGGTGCCTAGGGTGCAAAGACCCAGGCTTAGTTTTCCGAGGTCGACCTCGGGCCCGGACAGGAGAACTAGCCGAGGTGTTGGAGCCAGCTAACTCCCTCTTCACAGAGAAGAGGGCAGGATTGGGTGCTGGATGGGCTGCCACCTTTAAGGAGTCAGTTTCTTGCTTTATCCCATCTTCAGGAACTGTAAAGAGAAGTAAAAAGCCTAAGACTTACGAGGATACATAATGGGAAAGAGAGTATATAAACACAGGATATATACTTTCCTATTTCCTTGGACTTAGTCCCTGTTTTTTGAGATTCCACTGGCAATACCTTAAGTACCAATGAATGCAGTATCTAGGCAAGAAACACTATATTCTTTTTTTTTTTTTGGTACTAGAGATCGAACCCAGGGGCATCTACCTCCCCACTACACCCCAGCCCTATTTTATTTTGAAACAGGGTCTTGCTATGTTGATGAGAGTCTCACGTCTCACTACTTGCTTGAGGCTGACCTCAAACCGGTGCTCCTCCTGTCTCAGCCCCCACAAGCACTGAGATTACAAGTGTGCACCATCACACCTGGCTAAGAAACACTACATTCTAAGTCATTATCAGCAACATAATCATAAGTTAATATTTACTGAGAACCAACTATGTTAAGCACTGTTTGTGTTTTTTTTTTTGTTTTGGTGCTGAGAATCAAACCCAGGGTCTTGCTCTGTACTCTACCACTGAGCGTTACACCCCTAGCCTAGCACTATTTTTTGTACTGGGAATTGAAACCAGAGGTGGTCGACCTCCAAGCTACACCCCCAGTCCTTTTTATTTTTTATGTGAAACAGGGTATAAGTTGCTGAAGCTGGCCTTGAACCTGCAATCCTCCTGACAGCCTCCCAGTACTGGGATTACAGGGGTGCATCATTGCACCTGGTAATAAATAGCCTTATGAAGTACACATATTATTATTTCCAGCTTACAAATGAAGTTACAGAATCACATAGCTGACAGGTGGTAGAAAAGGTAGGAGGGCAGGCATGTTCTAGAGCCTGTGCTCTTGACCAGTATGCTCTACTGACTCTCATTAAACAAAAACCCAAGACCACTAGGTAGAAACGATTTACTTTTGTTAGCTAGGACTCAGAATTCAGGCTTTCATAGACACACCTACCTAAGCTCCCATCTGTTCCTTCTACAAAGATACCAGCCAAATATGGCAACACCCAATAGCGACGTCTATAGCGATCTTGACCCAAGGAGACTGCCCGGAGCATCTGAGATGAGTGAAGAAGCTTTTTGCGAAAGAAGAGCTGGCGCTGGGTAGGCAGTGGAAAAGGAAGAAGAATAAAAACACATTTCCACAGTGACAGTGGTGAATTCATTTAACAGATATGAGAAAGGCAATGGTTCTCAGCTTCCCTATAAAACTGATACTAACTGGACCCAGCTCAGATGATCAATTCTTTTTTTTTTTTTTGAGGTACCAGGGATTGAACCCAGAGGCGTTCTACCTCCGAGCTACACCCCTGGCTCTATTTTTTGTACTTTATTTCGAAACCGGGTCTCACGAAGTTGCGGAGGGCCTCACTGAGTAGCTGAGGCTGGCCGCGAACCCGGATCCTCCCGTCTCAGCCTCCCAAGTACTGGGATTACAAGCATGTGACACCACGCCCAGCCTTCAGATGATCAATTCTTGCCCAACCCAAACCTCCAATTATTGGGAGGTTAGAAGCACGGTACCTTACTGAGTTTTTCTATTTGACGCTCTAACTCTGGAATGCTAGATGTAGTAGCATCAACCTGGAAAGAAACAAATGAACATTGAGAAAAAGGGAGTTATAAGATCCAACACAGAGAAATATCTTTTTTTTTTTTTTTTGCGGTACTAGGGATTGAACCCAGGGGCATTCTACCTCTGGGCTACACCCCCAGCCCTGTTTTTTATTCTTTATTTTGAAACAGGGTCTCACTAAGTTGCGGAGGGCTTCACTAAGTAGCTGAGGCTGGCCGCAAACCCGGATCCTCCTGTCTCAGTCTCCCAAGTACTGAGATTACAAGTGTGCACCACCACACCAGGCTTGAGAAATCTGTTTTTTTTTCCCTTGGTACTGGGTATTGAATCCAGGGGCATTCTACCCACAAACTATACCTCCAGTACTTTTTACTTTGAAATAGGGTCTTGGTCAGTTGCTGAGGATCTCACTATGCTGTTGAGGATGGCCTCAAACCTGCGATCCTCCTGTTTCAGCCTCCCAAGTAATGGGATTACAGGTGTGTGCCACAGTGCCCAGCTTGAGAAATGTTTTTTTGGTGTTTGTGTGGTACTGGGAATTGAACACAGGAGTATTCTATCTCCAAGCTATGCCCCCAGCTCTTTATTTTCTGGTTTGTTTTGTGTGTGTGTGTGTGTGTGTGTGTGTGTCTAGGAATCGAACACAGGAGCATTCTACCTCTGAGCTCCACCCCCAGCCTGAATTTTATTTTACTTTTGAAACAGGGTCTCACTAAGTTGCAGAGAGCCCCAGGTTGCTGAGGCTGGCCACGAACCTGTGATCCTTCTATCTCAGCCTCCCAAGCACTGGGATTACAAGCATGCACCACCACGCCCAGATATTTTCTGGCTTTTTTTTTTTGTTGTTGTACTGGGGATTGAACCAAGGGGCATTCTACCTCTGAGCTACATCTCCAGCCCTATTTGTTATTCTTCATTTACAGGGTCTCACTAAGTAGCTGAGGCTGGCTGTGAACCTGCGATCCTCCTGCCTCAGTCTCCCAAGTACTGGGATAACAAGCGTGCGCCACCACGTCCGGCTCTATTTTCTGTTTTGAAACAGGGTCTTACTATGTTGCTGAGAGTCTCAATAAGTTGCTGAGATTGGTTCTGAACCTCTGATCCTCCCGTCTCAGTCTCCCAAGGACTGGGATTACGGATGTGCGCCACCACGCCCAGCTGGAGTAATATCTATATTCTAACTCCCATTTTCTCTGGCCTTGGGCCAGTACCTCTCCATCTCTTCGCCCTCTGCGGCTATGGACAGCTGTTAGAGTCTCCTCCTCTTCCTCCTCTTCCATGCCACTGGTTTCCTCCATAATGCGAGAACTGCGCCTCCGTCCCAGGCCTTCCTCTAGCCCTTCCATCTCTGCCTCAGATCGGCCAGTTCGCTTGGCAAGAACAGTTTTCAGTCTGAATTAGATGGAGAGAGATTAAGGGAAACCCAGATGAGAAACATAATGCCACACAAGAAGAGCCCTAGCAAGACCCCAAACCCAGGGAAAGGGCTAAGGGCATCGTGTTCCGGGCAAAAGTCCTGCCTATGTTTTACCCTTTCCCCCTCCTCTCTTCTCTCTGGGCTCTACCCTCTGTCCTGTCCCTACCTCCGGAGCCGGCCTTCAACAATCCACTTGTTTTTCCTGTAGCTGGACATACTCTCCAGAGTCTTGTCAATCTCACTGCAGGGGAATAGGGAATGGGATTTTGAGGTAGAAGTGGTAGCACAGAAAAAGGGAATGGAGGCTCAAAGGTAAAGGGCTACAGGGAGTTTCAACCTAGAACCTAGACTGGATGAGTGGCAGAGAAAGGGTTAAGTTCTCCCAGGGAGGGCCCTGAGGTTCAGTTCTAAGCCACTCCAGCATCTTCAGAGCACAGCAGTAGATACACATCACCCCAGGGCTTCTGGATAACACCCTCCCCATCCCATTCTGACATAAGACAGGATACCCGTCCCCATTGCCAGCCCCTCACTTGATGATGAGGGTGGAGCCATTGAGCTCATGCACAAGGAAGGCCAAGACAGCAGCCTTCTGTTGGGGTGGCTGGGCTTGAAAAGGCTGGGTGCGCAGACTGTCACAGAGGGCCGGCTCTACTCCATATGCCATGAGGAAGCAGCGCAGGATCTCAGACACATTGTCTCTCGTCAGTGGGATCTCAGATACCTTCTCCCCCAAGATCTTTAGGGACTGTTTCGAAAGAGAGCATAATAGGAATGAGGAGGGACAGGACAACTCAAATTGAGTGAACCTGGGAGAGAATTATAGGGTTAATATAGGACAAGAGAGCCGGGCATGGCGGCGCACGCTTGTAATTCCAGTACTTGGGAGGCTGACATAGGAGGATCGTAGGTTTGCAGTCAGTCTCAGCTACCTAGTGAGGCCCTCCACAACTTAGTAGACCCTGTTTCAAAATAAAGAATAAAAAATCAGGCTGGGGGTGTAGCTCAGAAGTAGAATGTCCCTGGGTTCAATCCCCAGTTCTTCAAAAAAAAAAAAAAACCCATATATATATATATGACCAGAGGAAAAGAAAAAAGTTGCTAGAATAAGATGAAAGACTACAAAAGAAAAGTACAAAAGAAAAGTACCAAGATAAAGGAAAATGAGCAAATAAGGAGAAAGTGTTAGGACAAAAAAGAAACACAAGGAAAACAGAAACAGGAAGAAGCTAGATCTCTCTCACTTCTCATCACTTGATTTGTTTTTATTTATTTAGTTTTGGTACTGGGGATTGAACCCAGGGGCATTCTACCTCTGAGCTATACCCCCAGCCCTATTTTATTTTTTATTTTGAAACAGGGTCTCACTAAGTTGCAGAGGGCCTCACGAGGTTGCTGAGGCTGGCTGTGAACCTGTGATCCTCCTCTTCTCAGTCTCTCAAGTACTGGGATTACAAGCATGCGCCACCACGCCAGGGTTTACTTCTGATCACTTTAGAGAGGGACTTTTTTTTGGTGGTACTGGGGATTGAACCCAGGGGCATTCTACCTCCAACCTACACCCCCAGCCCT
>PVJS01017521.1:0-36068 GCA_004027185.1 Glis glis
AGATCCAAGCTGGTGCAGGGCCTCACATGTTAAGAGACAGGGAGCATGTGTGTGTCTCTTCTGGTCTCTCTCCTTCTTCTTATATAACTGCCAGTATTTAATTTCAGGGGCTCCATCCTGATGACTTTATCATATCCTAATCATCTCTCCAAGGCCTCACTTCTGAACACCATAGTTGGGTTAAGTTTCCACCCTCTGAATAACTCACAATGGGGATTAAATTTCAACAGTTGAACCCTTGGGAGACACAATCAAACCATATGCAAACCATAGCAATGCAAAACTCTAATAACTGAAGCAAGTGTCCTGGTTTAATTTTTTCAAGGCCAACTTCCCTGTTTTAGGGCCAGTTTTGAGGTCATTCTGAGTAACAAGTATGAAGTCACTCTAGCTAACAAGTTACTCTGACTAACAAGCTCTAACTACACATTATCACATGGTGTAGCTCAGAGGTAGAATGCACCTGGGTTCAATTCCCAGTACACACACACACACACACACACACACACACTCCCTCTCTCTCTCTCTCTATATATATATATATATGTATGTATATATGTATAAAATATGTATAAAATATGTATAAAATATGTATAAAATATGTATAAAATATAAATATATATAGAGAGACATGACATATATATATATAGAGAGAGATACATAGATATATACATAGATATATACATAGATATACACAGATATATACATAGATAGATAGATATAGTTTTTTCATTTATTTATTCTAATTGAGAGTGTATTCATGACAAAGCATGCAGGGCTGGGGTGTGGCTCAGTGGTAGCATTGGGAAAAAAAATAAAGCATGCAGAGTGAAGTAATTTATATATCTAAGCAAAAACTGCTAGATTTGTAGACACAATGATGAATAAAAATGAGTGGTTCTTTATGTATCTTATATTCTGCATGAGGAGAGAGACATGAAATAAATAATTGCATAATTTAAAGAAATAATTATTCCATTACAATTTTAATAAATACTACAAATGTGTTTAGAAAGCATTTTATTATGTGACTAGAAACTTGTTCTAGGCTAGTGAGTCAGGGAAAACTTCCCTGAATAAATAACATTTTTTTCAGAGGTTCAAAAACTAAAGAAGTTCACTTTTCAAAGAATAAGGAGAAAACCAATATAGAGTAAAAACACAGGTACAGGACCTAAGACCAAGAGGAGCCTGACTCATGAGAGGACTTGTGTAAGAAAATAAGTGTGGTACAAAGCAATGCACAGGAACTTGCAAAAATATTGGCAAGGTAAGTAGAGGCCAGATTTTGAAGCACAATTTTAAGCATTTTTAAAAATACTTTTATGGTGCATTATAGTCTCACATCATAATGTATTTCATAGTGTTAGCCACATACATGCACACAGCACTTGGTGGGCTTTCCCAGCTCCCTCCTCACTCCCCACAACCCCATACAGGGCATTGAGATTGACATTGGTATTCTCACATATGTACATAATGTCACTGGAAGTGATTCCTTAATTGATTCCCCCCTTTCCCTAGACCACCTCCCTGGCTCCACTGGAGTTTCTCCTCCATTATCTGAAGTCCCTCAGGTATCCTAATTACTCCCTAGCTTCCGCATATGAGAGAAAACATATGACCCTTCACTTTCTGTGACTGGCTAATCTCACTTACCATAATATTCTCCAGGTTGAACCATTTTATTTTATTTTATTTTATTTTATTTATTTTATTTTATTTTGCGGTACCGGGGATTGAACACAGGGGCGTTCTACCTCCGCGCTACGCCCCCGGCCCTATTTTTTATACTTTATTTTGAAACCGGGTCTCACGAAGTAGCGGAGGGCCTCACTAAGGAGAGAGAGAGAGAGAGAGAGCGAGAGAGAGCGAGAGCTGAGGCTGGCCGCGAACCCGGATCCTCCAGTCTCCGCCTCCCAAGTACTGGGATTACAAGTGTGCGCCACCACGCCCGGCTTTGAACCATTTTAAATTTTAAGCATTTTAAATTTTATCCTGAGGGCTATGTGAAGGCATAAATGACTCTCAAATTGTGAAATTACAGGATAATATTTAGGTTTTTTTTATTTTTTATTTTTATTTTTTGCGGTACCGCGGATTGAACCCAGGGGCGTTCTACCTCCGCGCTACACCCCCGGCCCTATTTTTTTATACTTTATTTTGAAACCGGGTCTCACAAAGTTGCGGAGGGCCTCACTAGGTAGAGAGAGAGACAGGGAGAGGGAGAGAGAGAGAGAGTGAGAGAGAGCGAGCTGAGGCTGGCCGCGAACCCGGATCCTCCGGTCTCCGCCTCCCAAAGTACTGGGATTACAAGCGTGCGCCACCACACCTGGCATATTTAGGTTTAATAAGTATTTTTCAATAAAGGATATGGAGAATAAATTGGGAAATATACAGTAGACTACTAAAAAAAGTCACTTATTTGAAAGGGCACGATAGAGTGAAAAGGCAATCTAAAGATTGGGAGAAAATATTTATAAAATGTGTGTCTGAGAATAAGTTAGTAACCAGAATATGTAAATAACTTCCACAACTTGATACAGCAACAAAAATCAAATAATATGATTTAAAAATGGGCAAGGACTTGAATAGATATTTCTTCAAAGATAATATACGAATGGCCAGCAAGTATATGAAAAGGTATTCAATGTCATTAGTCAGCAAGAAACACAAATCAAAATCACAATGCAATATTACCTTCCATTTTTTAGGGTAGTTATTATTTTGTTTGTTTGTTTGTTTGTGTGTGTGTGTGTGGTGCTGGGGTTGAACCCAGGGGCATTCTACCTCTGAGCTATACCCCCAGCCCTATATTATTTTTATTTAGAAACAGGTTCTCAAAAGATTGAGAGCCTCACTACTTGCTGAGGCTGTCCTCAAACCTGCAATCTTCCTGTCTCAGCCTCCCAAGTACTGGAATTATAAGCATGTGCCATCATGCCTGAGTGGGTGGCTACTATTTAAAAATAAAAATAAAGCAATAAAATAAGTCCTAAAGCAGATGTGGAGGAATTGAATTGTAACCCTGCGTCTTACTGGTATGATTAAAAACTGGTGTAATTGCTATGAAGGATAGTATGAAGCTTTCTCAAAAAGATTAAAAATGGAACGACCAGATGATCCAATATCTCCACTTCTGAGTACATTCCCAAAATAACTGCAGTAAAGTTTCAAAAAGATTTGTATACCCACATTTCATATTAGCACTATTCACAGTAGACAATGGATAACAAGATAAACAAAATTAGGGTACATATATTAAATGGAATATTATTCACCTTAAAAAGGAAGGAAGCTGGGCATGGTGGCGCATGCTTGTAATCCCAGTACTTTGGAGGCTGAGACGGGAGGATCTAGGTTCGAGGCCAGTCTCAGCTACTTAGTGAAGCCCTCCGCAACTTAGTGAGACCCTGTTTCAAAATAAAGAATAAAAAATAGGGCTGGGGGTGTAGCTTGGAGGTAGAATGCCCCTGGGTTCAATCCCTGGTACAACCAAAAAAAAAAAAAAAAAAAGGAAGGCAATCCTGTCATGTACTATAACATGGGTGAATCTTTATAACATTATGCCAAGTGAAATAAACCAGACAGAGAAAGACAAATACTATATGACTCTACTTATAGGATGTACATAAAGTGGTCAAAAACATAGAAACAGAAAGTGATATGGTGGTTAACTGGGACTATGGGGAGAAAAATGGGGAGTTGTTACTTAATGAGGATTGAGTTCTACATTTAGAAGGTGAAAATGCTCTGGAAATCTGTTTCACAATGTGAATATACTCAACACTACTGAATTATGAACTTAAAAATGGTTATAATGGTAAATGTTATGCTGCCATGGATTTATCACAGTAAAAAACAACACACACACACACACACACACACACAAACAGTATGTATTGCCACAATTCAAAAATAAGATGAATAGTAATTTGGATTAAACTATAATAGTGGAGATCAAGAAAAAGGGATAAATTTAATAAATTTAGAAAGTAGAGTTAACAAGCAAGGTAGAGAAAGCATCAAGAGCTGTGTGCATTTTGTTGGTATTATTTTGAACCTCACTATGGTGTATAATTACAATGCACCAATAAAAGTATTAAAAAGGGCAAAAAAAGGACTTGAGAATTTTTATATTAAAAAACTAATATATGTGTTATACCTGAGATACATACTTGTGATTAATTACCATATAGATACTTTGTGATTATCAAAATAAGAAACTGTATAATTTCAATTAGTTTTTTCTTCATTCTGATTTATATAAAGATGTGGCAATACATAGATTAGAATGAAATTCTTACATAAGCAACTGATTTTCAACTTTACAATAATGTGCAAATCCACTTGTTTTATTTAACTTTTAATTTTTAATTATAATCATAATTGAGATAGAATTTTATTCCATTTTTACATATTTTCCATATTATAACATAGCTTTTATGATTATAATTTTAGTCACTACCCAAGAGTCCACCAAATTTTTATTGTAATTTTTAATACAACATGTTTTGTTAGATATATAGATTATTTCTAATATTTTTTTCTATCTCCACTTTTTTTGTGTGTGATACCAGGGATTGAACCCAGAGGCAGTCTACCTCTGAGCTACAACCCCAGCCCTGTGTTATTTTTTATTTTGAAACAGGATCTCATTAAGTTGCAGAAGGCCTTGCTAAGTTGTTGAGGCTGGCCTTGAACCTGTGATCCTCCTGTCTCAGCCTTCCTCCACTTATGCATTAAATGAACTGTTTAAAGTCTTACTTGTTCCAAATTAAGGAAACAAAAAATTAAACTCTATTCTTCATTAGAAATTACAAACATCACCAAGATATATGTAAAACCTATCAACAAAAACAACAGAAAAACATTCTTTATGTGACATTACTTATAATTCATTTATAATGTCACACAAAGAAACCATAGTAACTAATAAAAATGTTTATTTCCACTATATCTTCATTCTTCTTTCAACAACTGAGAAAAATCAGACGTCTTATTTGTCTTTATGTAAGATAGCTTACTATATGAGATTAGGTTTCAAATTTATATAGTTTGGCAACAGAAAGAGAAGAATTATATAGAAGTTATTACAGAAGGGTAGTATGTGATACCTTTAAATAATGGATTGAGTCAACTAATTGTGAAGATTCACCAGAGGTCACCTTACTGTGTTGATTCAACACTCAGTTCAGAATTTTTGTTACATCATAGTAGAGTATCTCTTCAGGAGTACTAGCCCTAATGCATAGTTCATGAGCAAAAAAGCAGGGTGTTCCTTTCTTGACATGTGTACCACTTAGCATCATTTGAGCACACAACACTCAAATAACCCTTACTTCTTAAAACTAATTATGAAATTACAGAATACAGTGAACAACTTATGCCCAGCATACTCTTTCTCATGAAGACATTTGAATGTGATGTAGCCAAATATGTCTCTACCACATTGATAATCACATTAGATGATAAAAATTATTTAAGATACATATATATATATATATATATATATTATTAATAAAGAACTTTTAGGTCTTTTTATAATTCTTTGTCTTATGAAATGAGTATTTTAGGCATTATAAATTAGGTACATTACTATTATTTGGTGCTCCTCTGTTAAGATGACCAAATCTGAGGTGGTTTCTTTACATTCTGACATACAGATATACATTAGTATAAACCACACAATTTTTGAGGTTTTTTAAAAATTTTAATTGACCTATAATAATTGTACATATTTATAGAGTACAGGTGGTATTTTGATACATATACACATTGTATAATAATAAATGTTTATGTGATGGGTAATTATCTCAATTTGATCATTAAATCATAATTAAATTCAAAAACAAAATTTTTTACGGTACCAGGTATTGAACCCAGGGGCATTCTACCTCCGGGTACACCCCCAGCCCTATTTTTTATTCTTTATTTTGAAACAGGGTCTCACTAAGTTACGGAGGGTCTCACTAAGTAGTTGAGGCTGGCCGCGAACCTAGATCCTCAGGTCTCAGGCTCCCAAGTACTGGGATTACAAGCATGTGCCACCATGCCAGGCCAAAAACAAATTTTGATTGCAGGGCAAATATGTACTCAAATAAAATTTTTCTTAATTGTAGGGCAATATGTAGTAATTGTTTTAATATTAATTTCTCTGTCTTTATTTTATACTGAGCTCTTTGGGGAATAGAAAATGAGACTGCCTATACAATAAAATTAATAGTAAAAACATTTTAAAATGCTTTTTTTTTTTGCAGTACCAGGGATTGAACGCAGGGGCGTTCTACCTCCGCGCTATGCCCCCGGCCCTATTTTTTATACTTTATTTTGAAACCGGGTCTCACGAATTTGCGGAGGGCCTCACTCGGTAGAGAGAGAGAGAGAGCAAGCGAGCGAGCGAGAGAGAGAGAGCTGAGGCTGGCCGTGAACCCAGATCCTCTGGTCTCCGCCTCCCAAAGTACTGGGATTACAAGCGTGCACCACCATGCCCGGCCTTAAAATGTTTTTATACACTAGTAAAAATAAACTTTCTTATCATCTTGTTTCTTGAAATGTAATTTTTAATATGCTGGTCACTGAATGTTGATGTTCATTTTGGCATGACCCTTGTTATTTGCAATTCTTTTTATCCCCTGGGATAATTTAAAAGTTTCTGACAATGGCATAGTATTTCTACAGAATACATGATACATGTTATTTGGAACTATAAGAAATGTAATAGTTTAGCTGGGTATGGTGGCGTATGCTTGTAATCCCAGTACTTGGGAGGCTGAGACAGGAGGATCGGAGGTTCGTGGCCAGCCTCAACTACTTAGGACCTTTGCAATTTAGTGAGACCCTGTTTCAAAATAAAGAATAAAAAATAGGGCTGGGGGTGTAGCTCGGAGGGAGAATGCCCCTGGGTTCAATCCACTGTACAGCAAAAAAAAGTAATAGTTTAACTCAGTATGAACACACAATAATTATATTAAAAAGATATTAGAAAATAAAAGAATATTCATCACATTTAAGTTGTAGGATATAATATTTAAAGTATAAGAAAGAATCCTCTTTTAAAACTTAAGTTTAACGTATGTGTGTGTGATTATATATATATATATAGATAGATAGATAGATAGATAGATATACATATATATAATCTTTGCTGCATATTAAATTCAATTTAACATCCCCAAAACTCAAACTATGCTATAAAATTTGATAGAAAATCCTGAGTTTTTCAATTTAAAAACTTTTTTCAAGAATTTGAAAGTTGTATAGAGATTTGAAATATTTTTCATTCCTTTTAAACTGGGGCACACTTCCTTTTTTGGAATAAGTCAATATTAATATTTAATTTAAGTCAGCACTTCAGTAAATGTGCCCTTGCTCTTGAAGAGATAAATTACTGACTTGGGAGGAAAAAACAGAGAGCCACAAACTTTACTTTCTATTTGGAGAAGTGCTGGAGTGAGCAGGTTCTGACATGCTTCTCTATTAACTGACATTGGAAGGTACTGTTGGCAGGATTTTAACCAAGGAAAATAATCAAACCAAATTGTTATATGTACTGAATAAACAAAGCAAATATAAGAAAAAAGCCAGTATAGATATAGCAAAAAATTAATAAAACTTCTAATTGCCATGTTATTTCAAAATTTGTTTAAATGATTACATCTTTCATAATTTTTATCCGTATCATTGAATAGGTAAGTCTTTTTAATCATTTTACATCAGAAAGATTAATTAAGTTAGTTTTTTCTTGTATTTCTATATCACAATGAAATTTTAATAGAGCAATTTTTTCCACTGACATTAAATTTTTTTCTTAGTACACTAAAGCCATTGTCAAATCTGTTCTAATGGATAGAAATGGAAACCTAATAAAACAGGAAAGCTTAAAAGAGGAGCCAGAGATTCTAAAATCTTATTGAAGATCTTATTTAGTATATTATATGTTACTTATTTATGAGTATTTACCTGAGGGCTAATAACTCCCATCACTTTCTTCTCTCAAAGAATATCAAATTAAGCCAAATGACTATCATGTCTAACAACCAACATATTCAGGTACCTATTATTATCTCTGGCCCCTGAAACTATTAGGATTCCTTTAAAAGTCTTTCTTAACTTCTACCCAAGGCACATATCCCTATCCCTGAATCCAAATTGTCAATGGTGCCCATCGATCTTCTCTACTTAACTGGCCAGTGGAGAAAGGGAAATCCATAATATTATTTAAATTTCATTCACACATCATTCCATTTTAGTAAGCATCCCAGAATTATTACCAAATCTTGACAAATAAAAGAAGTTCAAGGTATTCTAAAAGGTAAAACAAACAAAAAGAAAATGCCCACAGTGTGAAGAGGTACAGAAAGCATCAGAAGTGAGTCAGATATATCAAGGATGTTGGAATTATCAGACTTGGAATTTAAAGCAACTATGATTAATATGCTAAAGGCTCTAATGGAAAAAGTAAACAGGCAAGAACAGATGGGCAACAGAAGCAGGGAGAGGAAGAGTTCAAGAATGAATCAAAAAGAAATCCTAGCGATCCAAAAATTATAAAAGAAATAAATGGTACTTTTAGGAAGTTGATAGTATATTGAACATGGCTGAGGAGACAATCTCTGAACTCGAGGATATGTCAATAACAACTTTCAAAACCAAAAAGCAAAGGAAAAACAAGGGCCCCTCACAAAATTGAACACAATGTCCAAGAACTGTGGGGAAACTACAGAAACTTTAACATATCCTGATACGAAAACCAGACACAGACATGCCAACTCTCCCTTCCTCTGTGCATGCATGCGCACGCACACACACACACACACACACACACACACACACACACACACACTGGAAGTAAAGACCAATATTCCTGATGAACATAGATGTAAATATCATCAAAAATACAAACAAACCAAATTCAGCAACTTGACAAAAAGATTATCACCATTATCAAATGAGATTCATCCCAGAGATACAAGGATGGTTCAGTATACTCAAATCAATAAACATGATACACTACATCAATAGAATGAATTAAGGATAAAAAACATGATAATATTAGTAAGATGTAAAAAATCATTTGATAAAAAATCAATGTAGCTTCTTGGTAAAACCCTGAATAAATTTGAGATAGAAGAAATGTATCTCAACATAACAAGGATTACCGTGTTAGTCAGCTTTTAATTACTGTGACCAAAATAACCCCCACACACACACACACACATTGAAGGAAGAAAGATATATTTTGGCTCATGGTTTCAGAGGTTTTGGTCCCTTGTCCCCTGGCTTCATTGCTTTGAGCCTGAGGTGAGGTCAATCATGGTGGAAGGAAAGCTCCTCAGCTCATGGTAACCAGGAAGCACAGAGAAAAAGAGCAGAAAGGAACAGGAAGAACATAAACCCTTCCAAGGTCATGCCTCTAGTGACCTATTTTCTCCAAGTAGGTCCCACCTCCCAGGTTCCACAATCTTCCAATAATCAACTGAAATGGTTAATCCACTCATGAAGTCAGAATCCTCAAGATCTAATCATTTCAAAAGAGCCCTTTCTCTGTATATTGCTGCATTGAGGACAAAGCCTTTAAGTACATGAGTTTTTGGAAGAAGTTCCATATCCAAATTATAGCAGTACCATATAACAAACACACAGCCATTATTATAATGGATGGGGAAAAGCTGAAAGCGTTCCCTCTGAGATCTGGAACAAGATATAAAGGCCCACTTTAGCCACTTTTATCACCATAGTGCTAGAAGTCCTAGACAATTTAAAGAAATAAAGGGCATACAAATTGAAGTGAGTGAAAGAAGTTAAATTTTCACTATTTGCAGATGATACAATCATATAGGTAGAAGACTCCAAAAACTTCACCAAAAAATCATTAGAACTAATAAAAAATTCAGCAAAGTTGCAGAATATTGTATGAACATATAAATATCAGCAATGTTTCTATTTACCAATAGTCAGTTATCTGAAAAATAAATCAGGAAAGCAATCCCATTTATAATAGCTACAAAAATATACCTAGGAATAAATTTAATCAAAGAGGTGAAAGATCTCTACAATGAAACTATAAAACACTGAAGAAAGTAATTGAAGAGGACATTAAAAAATGGAATGATAGCCTGTGCCCATGGATTGGAAGAGTCAATTTTGTCAAAAATGTATACTAGCCAAAGCAATTTACATATTCATGCAATTCCTGTCAAAATAGCAATGACATTCAACACAGAACTGGAGAAAATAATCCTGAAACTTGTATAATCCACAAAAGACTCTGAATAACCAAAGCAATCTTGAACAAGAATTACAAAAACATTGAGCTAAAGAGAAAATAGGGAACAAAGAGGACTTCCAATAAAGGAGGAGAAAGACCAATAGAAAAATGAAAGGGAATAGGTGGAGAGAAGGGAGGAGGGAAATGAAGAGGCTTGAGGAAGGGAATAGTTCAAATAATGTCATGTCCATTATATAAAGGTGTCACTACAAATTTCACTAACATGTATGAGGAGGAATGTGGGAGGTATAGGGTAAAATACACCAAGTGATGTGTGCACGTATGAATGTATCACTTTGAATTACACAAGGATGCATAATTGTACCAATAAAACTATAAAAAGGGCAAAAGACACACAAATGGCCACAAGTATATGGAAAAAATGCCCAACATCACTAATCATCAGAAAAATATAAACGAAAACCACAATGAGATATAACCTCCCTATAGTTAGAATGTGTAGGACAAAGCAGGAGATTAAAGACAGCAGAATAGAGGAAGGCAGAACATTTCAGCTTCTCTGTTACTCGGAACTCAACCATCAGAAAGACTGCTTCTTGACAAGAGAAGAAAAGCAGTCAGAATGCAACAGAAGAAAGAGTCGAAATGTGGAATTGGACACAGAACAGATTGCAGAGGACTGAAAAGAGCTCCACACATCTCACTTGGTGAGTAGAGAGCAGAGGTGGGTGCATTGTTGGCGAGCCTGAGCCAGGGATGTTGGCTGCCGGGACCTGGGGGATCTCAAAGACCAACTCCAGCAAAGAATCAGAATCTTGTTGAGCCAAAGGTAGCCTGCATGTCTGCAGGGACTTGCTTGGCAATGAACAGCCCCATGAGATCTCTGAGTTTGGAAACAATCCCTGCAGAGGTAGAGGTGGGGGTGGCATTCAGACACAGAAACGTGAATTAGCAGACAGTCCCTAGGGACACTCTAGTGAGTGGGACCTGGGGTTGATAGTTTGCCCCACCCCTTAGTGGACTCCAATGACTCCAGTAATCACCACAGGACTGTCAGTAGTGGTCTCTGTGAAGTGAAATAACTCAGTCAACCTTGCTGCAGGCTTGGAATGCTACAAACCCTCATCTGGTGGGGTTTAGGAGCCACAAGTACCAAGGCCAGTGGCCAGCAAGGTCTCACATGATTACAGCTGCCCAGAGCAGCAGCAGTGTCCCTGGTGCTAAATAACACAGCCACTAAGGCCCCAGGCTCAGAATAGTACAATCTCTCCCTGCTAGAGTTTGGGCCCTGAAATCAGGGAGACCAGGGCTCATGGGCCAGCAGGGGTTCATGTGATTGCAGCTGGTGGAACAACAGCAGTGTCTCTGGGGAAATTTGACTCAGACAACCACACTGCAGGCTGGGAACACAACACTGTCTCAGCCAGCAAAGTTTAGACCTGGTGTCCTACATTCCAGTGTCTGACTATGCTTTGGATGATCACAACCAGCAGATCAGCAGTGGTACCCCTGGGCCATCAAAGCTCAACCAGACAGGAAAAAAGTATAGATATTGAAATCTCTGGACCCACTGAGCTTGAGCCCAGTGACCACAGATACCAGATGCCAGGGTCCCACAATGTTTCATATGTTCACAATCAGCAGAACACTGGTGGTCTCCTTAATTAAATATCATCCAGTAGGCCACAGGCTCTGAATGGAACATTATAATCTCTGCCCTGCTGAGTTTAGGCCCGGAAAGCATGAAGGCTTGCAGCCAATCAGAGACTCCTGCTTCCTGGAACTGACAACTATATCCAGTTGAGAGGTCCTGGGGGACTAACTCAAAAGTATGATTATATGAGACAGATTCATTGAGGCAAATATATACACCCTGCATAAGCCTTACTGTAAAGGGATAACAAATACACATAGGATTCCCACATAAACAGGAAGAGGATGCTAAGACAAAAGTAATACAAACCTGAGAATTCTGAGAACATGAGAATGAGGTCAAGGAGGAAACAATAAACTCCCACAACTCAACAGCAAGGAAGATCACTGATACAAAGCTGCAGAAAATGCGGAAGGAGAATTCAGAAATTTTATTTTCAATATGATGATTAAAGGCCTTAGAAATTAAATTGGAGACAGTATACATAAAATTAAAAATATATATCAGTAGAGAAATTTAGGCTCTAAGAACCAGAAAGAGGCTCTGAGTGAAATGAAGGAGATAATAAATGAATTAAAAATCTCAATATAAACATCCTCTGGCTGACTAGACCACATAGAAAATAGTCTCACTCCTGGAAGATAGCTCATTTGAAACTGACCACACAGTCAACAAAATAGAGAAGACAATCCAACAACCAGAACAGAGCACTCAAAAAATATGGACTAATATGAAATGACTTAACATGTGAATAATAGGCATTGAAGAAGATCTAGAAGCACAAACTAAGGACATTAGAAATCTCTTCAAAGAAATAATATCAGATAATTATCCAAATATAGAAAATGAGTTGGACATTCACATACAGGACACATTCAGAACACCAATTAGACAAGAACAAAGAAGTACTTTTCTATGAAACATAATAAAATGACTAACATAGAGGTCAAAGAAAGAATCTTAAATGCATTGAGAGCAAAAGAATGGGTGACATGCAGAGGCAAAACAAAAAGAATCACTCTGGACTTTTCAACTCAAATCATGAAAGCCAGAATGGACTGGTATGATGTACTCCAGAACCTGAAAGAAAACAACTTCCAACCAGACTGCTATATCCAGCAAAGATATCTTTCAAAATTGGCAGAAAAATAAAAACTCCCAAGGTAAGCAGAAACTAAAAATATTCATGACTACCAAGCCAGCACTAGAGAAAATATTTAAAGAAATGAAACACATAGAAGAAAAAATAAATAAATACCAGAAAGAGAGAAGGGGTGAATTCCACCAAATAGGCAACTAAGAGAAAGAGAAATAACACTATGTCAAACAGAAAATATAACTCAACATGACAGGAAACAAATAATCTCTCAATTATAACACTGAATATCACAGATCTAAATTCCCCAATTAAAAGGCATATACTGGCAATGTGGATTAAAGAACATAATCCAACTATATGCTACTTGCAAGAAACTCACCTTACAGCCAAAGATATCCATACACTAAAGGTGAAAGGATGGAAAAAGATATTCCATGCAAATGGATACCAAAAGCAAGCAGGAGTAGCAACGCTAATATCTGACAAAGCCGACTTTAAGGCAAAACTTATCAGAAGAAACACAGCAGATCAATTCTTACTAATAAAAGGAGCAATCCAACAAGAAGATATAATGATAGCCAACATTTATTCCCCAAATGTGAGGGCACCAAAACAAACTCTTTGGGACATTAGGTCTCAATAGACTCGAATACAATAATATTGGGAGACTTCAACGCACCTCTCACACCACTAGGTTGATCTTCCAGACAAAAGATCAGTAAAGACTCTTCAGACCTAAAGAATACTATAAAACAAATGGATGTCATAGATGTATACAGAATAGTCCAACCAACAACAGCTGAATATGCATTGTTCTTTGCTGCTCATGGAACCTTTTTCAAAATAGACCACAGTCTGAGCCACAAAGCAAGTACCAGAAAATTTTAAAAAATCGAATATAATACCTTGCCTCTTTTCAGATCATAATGGAATTAAAGTAGAAATGAACAACAGGAAGACCATCAGAAATTCAATAAATATGTGAAGATTGAATGATAGAATTTTGAATGAGGACTGGATAATAAAAATTCCTAGAATTAAAAATAGGGACACAACATACCAAAATCTTTGAGACCCTTTTTAAGAGGCTTTGAGATGAAAATTTATAGTACTCTGTGTCCACATTAGAAAAACAGAAAGACACCAAATAAACAACCTAATGACACACCTCAAGGCCCTTGAAAAACAGGAGCAGACTAATCCCAAAGCCAGTAAAAAGTAGGAAATAATTAAAATCAGAGCAGGATACAATGAAATAGAGAACAAAAAAATACAAAAGATCAACAAAACAAAAAAGCTGGATCTTTGAAAAGATCAAAAGGTTGATAAACACTTAGCCAATTTAACCAAAAGAAAAAAAATGACTCAAATTATTAAAATAAGAAAGGAAACAGGAGATGTCACCACAGACAGTGGGGAAATTCAGAGGATCATCAGACACTATTTTGAAAACTTATAATCCAAAAAAAATGGAAAATATAGAAGAAATCAACAGATTTCTAGACATACCCAACCTACCTAAATTGAATCAAGATGATGTAGAAAACCTAAAGTGACCAACAGCAAGCAATGAGATAGAACCAGCAATTAAAAGCCTTATATCAAAGAAAAGTCCAGGTCCAGACGGATTCCCAGATGAATTCTATAAAATCTTTATAGAACTAAACCCAATACTTCACAAATTATTCCATGAAATAGAAAGAGATGGAAAGCTTCTAAAATCCTTTTAAGAAGCCAGTATCACCTTAATGCCAAAACTAAATAAAGATGCCTCAAGAAAATTATAGACCAATATCCTTGAGCATAGATGCAAACATTTTAAACAATATATTAGTGATATGCATTCAAAACCATATCAAGAAAATTGTATACTATGACCAAGTTGGTTTCATTCCAGGGATGCAAGGCTGGTTAAACATATGCAAATAAATACATGTCATTCACCACATAAATAGTACTAAGGACAAAAATTACATGAAATCTCAAGAGATGCTGTAAAAGCATTTGACAAATTTAACACCCATTCATGTTAAAAACACTGCAGTAAAACACAATAGAAGGAACTTACCTCACTATCATGAAGGCAATTTACAATAAGCCCAAAGTCCACATCATATTGAATGAGGAAAAATTATGAGAATTCCTGTTAAAATCAGGAACAAGATAAGGATGCATACTATCACCACAACTTTTTAATACAGTACCCAAGACTCTAGACAGAGTGATAAGGCAAGAGAAGGAAATCAAAGGAATACAAATAGTAAAAGGGCTAAAAGTATCTCTATTTGCAGATGACATGATCTTATATTTAGAAGACCAAAAAAACTCAAATAAAAGACTGATATAGCTGATTAACAAATTCAACAAAGTGGTGGGATACAAAATCAATATAAAAAATCAGTAGCTTTTTTTATATGACAAACATGAATCCACTGAAAAAGCTATCCGGAAAACAATTCCATTTACAATAACCTCAAAAAATCAATAAAATACCTTGAACTAAATCTAACCAAGGAAGTCAAAGACCTCTACAATGGAAAATTATAAAACACTAAAGAAAGAAATGAAAAAAGATCTTAGAAGATGGAAAAAATCTCCTATGCTCTTGGATAAACAGAATAAATATTATCAAAATGGCCATTCTACCAAAATGTAATCTGCAGAATCAATGTAATCCCTACCAAAATACCAATGCCATTCTTCTCAAAGCTAGAAAAATCAGTTCTAAATTTCATATGGAAAAACAAAAGATCCAAAATAGCCAAAGCAATACTCAGCAATAACCACAGAGGAGAAATCACAATTTCTGACTTCAAATTATACTACAGAGCTATAGTAATAAAAACAGCATGGTACTGGCAGAAAAACAGACACATAGACTAATGGAACAGAATAGAAGATACAGAAATAAACCCACACACTTATAGTCAATTTATTTTTGACCAAAGTACCAAAAACATATGTTGGAGGAAAGACAGCCTTTTCAACAAATGGTGTTGGGAAAACTGGTTATCCATTTGTAGAAAAATGGAATTAATAACCAGGCGTGGAGGTGTGGAGGTGCACGCTTGTAATCTCAGTACTTGGGAGGCTGAGACCAGAGGATCTGGGTTCGCAGCCAGCCTCAGCTACTTAGTGAGGCCCTCTGCAACTTAGTGAGACCCTGTTTCAAAATAAAGAATAAAAAAATAGGGCTGGGGGTGTGGCTCAGAGGTAGAATGCCCCTGGGTTCAATCCCCACTACCACAAAAAAAAGAAAAGAAAAATGGAATTAAATCCTACCTCTCACTCTACACAAGAGTCAACTCAAGATGGATCAATGATCTGGAGATTTTGAAAATACTAGAAGTCAAACAACAGTAAATGCTGGGGAGAATGTGTGGAAATAGGAACTCTTCTACACTGTTGGTGGGATTGCAAATTAGTGTAGCTGCTATGGAGATCAGTGTGGAGATTCCTCAGAAAACTGGGTATGGATCCACTATATGACCCAGCTATAGCACTCCTGGGTATCTTTCCAAAGGGACTGAAATCATTATATAATAGTAATACATGCATATTTATGTTTATAGCAGCACAATTCATAATAGCCAAATTATGGAATCAACCCAGGTGTCCTTCAACAGATGAATGGATTACAAAATTATGGGATATACACACAATGGAATTCTACTCAGCAATAATGATGAACAAAATTATGTCATTTGCAGGAAAATGAATGGACCTGGAAAACATTATGCTAAGTGAAAGGTCATAGGTTTTCTTTCACCTGTGGAAGCTAGGGAATAATTGAGATATAAGAGGGACCTTAGATAATGTAGGGAATACTCCAGTGGAATGAGGGAGGTGGGCTTTGGGGGGAGGAGAGGGAGAATTAATGAAGGAATCACTTCCACTGACCTTATGTGAGAATAGCAATATAAATGTCAATCTCAATATCTTGTATGCGGAAGGGGGGAATGGGGAGGGAGCAGGACACCGGTGGGGGAACTCACCAAGTGCTGTGTGCATATATGTCACTATCACTATGAACTACATTATGATGTAAGTCTATCATGCACCAATAAATGTATATTTAAAATAATGTCTATGACAAAGGATAGCAAGTGCTGATGAGCACATTCCTATTTAGTCTTAAGCTTATACCTGAGTCTTCTACTAATCCCTACCCCCAGCCCACTTAATCAAAGTATGCTTATGGTGACATAGAAATAATGTATAATACCTAATTCTTCCTTTCCATTATTGTGTTCCAGAATCCATTATCAATTGCCTTTCTATTGTAAAACCAGGTATGAAATCCAAATAATTTAAGTCATTCAATAGAAAAGTACAATGTCAGGGGGATAATTTAATTCTAAGCAAAGCTTTCATAAAAATAAACCCTTTCACATATGAAGAATAGCCTTCTTTCTTATGTTTGTAAAACTCCAAAAACTGAAGTATGAAGAGAAAGAAAAAATGATTATGGAATATATCTTCTATCTATATTTCCTGAAATTTTATAATTTTTTTATAGTTCCTTATTAAGGGAATGTTTTTTCTATTTTTATTATATGGAATGCTAATCACATATTTTATGTTTTTTTCAAAATATTATCAAATCTCTTATTTAAAATTGCCTCAAGCAGTGTTTGATGTGACTGTTGCAGGGTAGCAGATTTGATACTATATTTATTATATGTTTGCTGTATGTGAATAACTAATGTAAAAATTGTCAATCGAATAAAAGAAAAAATGAGTAATTATAATAACAAGCCTTTATTTGACAGAAATCTTGGTTTGTTCTGAATCAGTTGAACAATTTTCTTTTTATTTCCTCTTCTATTGATGTAGATTTCATCTTTTGCATATTTATTGAGGTTAAATACTTTTAATTCATCTTTGCTGCTTAGAGGAAGTGTCTCTTATCAATTATTTCTCCTGTCAGAGAGAAGCAAACTGGAATATCTTGAGGAATACAATAATTCAAATCCTTTAAAACAGAACACACTTTAAAAAACTGAAAATGATAAGTGAAAAAGCATTTTAACTAAAATAAACTTCTTACTATATATCATTACATGAAATAATAGTTAGATACAGAACATTTTATAAAAAACATAACAGTATATGTTTAAGTAAAAACACTTTTTCAATGAAAATGCACTATCATTCAGCCATGTAATAATAGTTGTCAACATCAGGGCATTGTTAGCATCTTAATGAGGAACCATTATTAGACAATTATTTACTTTTATTTTTATTATTTTGTGATTGATTATTACACTACCTGTAACATTATTTACCTTTAAGATATCTACCCCTTTTATCTTTTTCATGGAAGCTATTCCCCATTTGGAGAGACATGTTTATTTGTGCTTTGATTGGGTTAGATTCAACCCTGTGCTATAATATATCCATATGGAAGCCCATTTTATTTTCTTTTTTTACATTTCTATGTTAGGAAATGTATCTTTATATTTTAGTTGTCATATATAAGTTGCATTATGCTTATAATTAATGAAGAAGTTTAATATTAACTAGGATTTAGATGATGCAGAACAAACCTTATTTTAAATTTTTGAAAAGGCAAGTTAGATAATCGATTTTCATTGAAGTCATTAATTTTCACAGAACTACTAAGGCACAATTAAACTACTTTGATTACATTTTATATACTTTCTTATTTAAATGATTTCTAATTATAAAATGACATGGGAAAATTACTTCAATTATATTTTTCTCTCTCAAGTGCCTTGGTTGATTAAATTCCCTCACTACCTAAGAACTATCATTAATACTAGCATATTTTAAAGAAACTTGGCCATTTTATATTATTTTTATAATTAATATATGTACTTATGAAACAAATCTTCATTAAAAGTCAATATTAATGAAAACTTACTTGTTTGTTAATTTAGTTTGACATTTACTTAAAGGCTTGATAAAGCTATAGCTACAAGAAGACTTTCATAACTTAGAACAAGAAAATGTATACATTTAGATCAAATTGTTTCCTACTGAGAACAGAAAATACAGAAGGAAATCTAACAGGTGTCTAGCTCTCTAAGCAAATAGGGCTAATGGGACAAATTTTCATTTTGTAGAGAATGAAAGAAGTGAGTAAGGAAACATGCACTGAGGAATATATGATAAATTATCTGGCAGAATAATGCAAGTAGATGATAAGCTCCATGTGTAGTTCTCAATTGGGATCCAAGCTCAAGAATAGTAGAAGAGCACTTGACCTACTTACACACCTGCCAGGTCTTTTGTGAGGCTAGAGCAAACTCACCTGGCTGACGCTTGATTCGTCTTGGTGACCAGTCCATCCTCCATACACAAGGAAGGGTCAAGAGGACCTGTTGCACTGGACCCTGCCCTGACCACAACAAGTGTTAGGCCAAATCTAGCTGATGAGGTGCATCCCAAAGAATAACAGACTATGACACAGAAAAGGGCAAAACTATGTAGAAAGAAAGGCACCCATATTGAAGAAAAATATTTTTCATGGTTCAAAGAAATAATATGCCAGCTTGCATGTGCAGTATCTGAAAGGGGAAATAGAATCAAAGACTCTGGGATTTCACAAACGTGTAATTCTGACTTTCCAAGCACATATTATACTGACATTCCTCCTAGGTTTTAGGCACCATGTTTTCAGAGGGGAAAGACAGAAAAACTGGAAAAGCTTAGTAAAACTAGTGTATCTTTACAGAAAATTGTCTTTTGAGTTCAGGGTTTGATTTAATATGTACAAACAATAGAAAAAAGTTAAGTAACCCTGAGGAAATAAGTGGAATCATAAGAAAAAAATGTTAAGAAAAATTTATTTGCCCAATTTTTATATTCAAAGAAAAATATATATTGAAAAAATAATGTTTGCTGCTATTTAACCTAAAAAAATGCGACCTTAGAGAAGAACGTGATGAATTGTACATTTGCAACTGTAGTCTCCCAATTTGATGGATTCATCAGTGTATAATTAAGATTATTTTTCAGTAAGAGATAAGGACACATTTAAATTTATTACTGTAATTGCAGGTTATTTGATGATACTGCCATTATTTTCTCAACTAACAATGAAATGGTGGTTAATATGACTATTAACTGTATTTTGGCTGTAATATTTTTATTTCTGGTAAGCAAGATAAATTGTGACATAATTAGCATTGCTATTGCTTTTATTTATACTTACTTATCAGGTCCATGAATTAACAAGTATCCATGGAGAATAACATCTTCGTCTTTGTCCATATACTATTAATTTGACAAATAATATCAAGCGCTATTTGCAGACACTGGTGAAGCACGTGGGAAGTGCCAGATGACAAACCAGAACTGTTGGCTTATGGATGCATTCTGAAGGTAGACCCACCAGGATTCCCTGGCGGACAAAAGGAAAGCTGTGAGAGAATGGCATCAAGATGTTTTCCCTCAGAAAAATTATCCTATGGATTCATAAGAACAAACTTAAGAAAAAAATTATTTGGGTGGAAAAGAGGTATCATAGTCGCAATTTAATAATGGTCATAAAGCAGAACTATCCTCTACAGGACACAGTAATTGCAACTGAGAGGCAAGCCCAGATGATTCCCATATGAGTAAAGTTAAGTACAGAGGAAAAAAGCAAATTGATGGTTACAAGTTATATTTTCAAATTACTTTAAAATAAGAAAAAAAATGAGTAGCAACCACAGGTATGATTAAACTAAGAAAATCTCACAAGTAAGAAAGAGATGGTAAGATGAAATACTGCCTATGGTCAATGAAAGGACGTAGTTACAGTATGGTCTCATGTAGACAACAGCCCACATGCATTAATGATGTCCGAGTTGAAGCAAAGGCTGTTAAAAATCAGATGCTACAGGTGTTTTCACAGTTAGTGGAGCAGATCAGTGAGAATAACAGAGGAGCCCATTTAGGAACTGAGCCATGGGACTAAAATGTCACCAAAATAAAAGAAAGAAGTGTGAAGAGAAGAAATGGACTTTATAATGACACGATAAAAGGCCTGAGCTACCACACAGTAAAATACTAGGGTAGTATGCTGTGTGTTTTGTGGGAGAAATAGATCAATGAGGAAAGTAATTTTGATTTTCTAATTCCTTCCAAGACTAATTTAAAGATGCTTTTCTTTCCCATTAATACAAAAGACTGGATCTATAAGTAGAACAGATACATGTGACTGAGTAGTATTTTCAAAATACCAACTGACGTTTTATTCCTCAAATTGTCACATTCATTTTCCATCTTTCATATGAATTGGATGGAAAGTGGGAAATACTCTGCAAGTCTCTACTGACTTTTGTTTCCAGAATGTTAAATCCCTTAAATATTTTCGAGGACTTCTGACTTAAATATTTTGGAGAATGAAGTTTGGGGATGCCGTGTCTTTTCTATGGAGACGTGTTTCTCTTCCAGGGGTGATTTTGCTCCCTGGGAACCTTGGGCAAAATCTGAAGATATTTTTGAATGCCACCATGAAGTTGAGAGGGGTGGTGCTATTGGTATCTAGTGGGTAGAGACCAGGGCTGCTGCTGGTAATCATTCCAGTATCTGCAGATTACTACACCTGCCCTACCAACAAAGAAGTACACATCCCCAAATCCAAGAGTACAAAAGTTAAGAAATCTTCCTAGGGAACTCAAAAACTTCTCTCTTCATTGCATGGGAAGACAGAAACTGTGGATGTGTAATGGAGTAGAGGCAGCAGTATACAATGAAGGAAGGAATCCTGCTTCCCTGTTCAAGCCCTGGATGTCATGAGGACACCCTGTCTCACACACTGACACCTGTAGCTGCCACAATTAGGAAGGACATGCATTGTGTAAAGGACAATTTGACCTCAATCGAGTAGAAATGGTGGTGTTCCAGTTTGTCAAAGAGGCTGTGGGATGAGATCACATCTCAGGGCACAGGGAAGGTGGAGAGAGGTGACTGGGCTGAGCGTGCTAGACAGATGGCAGGGGGGAGTCTCAGTGAAGAATCTGATGACAGGAGTCAGCCAGTCATCTGGATGCCTTGTAATCCACCAATCCTGTCACACAGTTGTAGTCTGAGCTGGATACAGAAAGCTGAGGTCCAGAAGAAGAGAACAAACTCTATAGTAACACTAAAGAGAGCACAGCCACAGGGGAAATATGTCCCAGAAAGCAAATAAAGTCTGTCAAAATATTTTGCACCCAGAAAACTTTCATAGAAATAAGTTTAAAAACAATTCAATTTCAGAGGATAACACTTAAGCAAGCAAGCACCTTTGCTGCACATTCCAAATGCTAACAGTTCTAAAGCTAAACTTAAATACATATCGTATTAGGGAACAGAGAAATTCTCAACTTTTCCCAGGTACAGAGGATTTTCTTGTTTGTTTGTTTGTTTGTTATTCATTTATTGGTAAGTGTCAGGGTAGCAGAAGCATGCATGCACACATCATTCATTTAGCCCTCCCTCAATTCCCACCCTATTCCCTCCCCCTTCCCTCCTTTTCATGCTCAGCATAGTGATTGTTTTTTTTTTTTAACAGGCTATTGATGGATTGAAAATCTGGATGTGATTTGTTGTGGTGACTTTGCTTTGTTTTTATCTAGTTTAGCTTTTGTTTGTTTATTTAGCTTATACATTCTAACTCAAATGGTTGGGACTGAAAAGCCAGAAAGAAAGCTGTTATGCAGTCTTGCAGCCACTTATTATCATTCTGCCCCGGAGACTTCTGGCCGAGCAGAACAGAAATTTTCTTGTCTGAGTCACTTGACTTCATTATAATTTATATGATAGCTTTGCACAGATGTTAATATCGTACAACTCTTATAAAGGCTTCATTATGTAAAAATTTTCTTAAATATCAAATTCATTAGACATGAGAAAGCACATCTTTGCTGTGTAACAAGTGAATTTATGAAGCCTAAGTATATGTTATCCTCTGTATTAGACTGTGCATTTTATCTCACTTAATTCTTGTGACAAAACTATGAGGAAACTTATGTCAATATTCCCATTTTAAGCATGAAGAAACTGACATGCAGAGATAGTAAGCAACTTAAACAAGATAACAAAGATAGGAGTAGAGAAATCAGTATTCACACTTAAGCAGTCTAGTTTTAGAATGTATTCTAGTGGATTAGACACCCTCTATTCCAGGAAAAAGGGTCCAGAAGCTGCCAAATAATACTTCAATTTATGCCATACAACTAGGAAGTAATTGGAGCTGTAAGGAAGCTTGGAAATGAATTTTTTTTTTCTGGAAAGTAACGTGCCCAGCTGGGTGTGGTGGTGCACTCTTGTAATCCCACTACTTGGGAGGCTGAAACAGGAGGATCGCAGGTTTGCAACCAGCCTCAGCTACTTAGTGAGGCCCTCTGAAACTTAGTGAGACCCTGTTTCAAAATAAAGAATAAAACATAGGGCTGGGGGTGTAGCTCAGAGGTAGAATGCCCCTGGGTTCAATCCCCAGTACCACAAAAAGAAAGAAAGTAATGTGCCCAAGTAAATTTCTAATGCTGCAGAAGAGGAGAAATCCAATTTAGGAGACAACTAAAAATGCGTGCTCATTAGAATATATATTTATTATATTCCTGTATGTAACATTATCTCCATCTTCCCCTCATAGTAAAAACATCAAAATTGATAAGCTTGCCTAGATGACCTACCCTATACCAGATTCTCCACGTGCTACGTGGTTGACATATAAATCACTTATCAATTAAAAAAATAAAATTAAATTTTATTACCGAAATGTGCCCCGTATCTATTCTTCAGAGATTCCTCTGTGGAAATGCCTGACCTCTAATTCCAAGGTAAGCATAAAAGTCACACAATCTTTTGGCTAAAATTCCAGGATTGTTGAAATTACAATCCATGTACAATCCATGAAAAATATTTCCTTTCCATGTAAAACCTAATATATTTTGTTACTTTTCAAAAAAGGTATGATCTCCCTCTTAGTGTGTTGGTTGGTTTGAACTCAGGACTGCTTAATGGCAGAACACAAAATCCTCACCACCATCTCTGGTCATTGCTGATATGTGGAAATATCTTATGTAGCATATTTTATAATATGCTACTTTTATAAACTATCAAGTCTTCCCTAAGTTTTTCAGGAGCAATTATCTCTCTCTCTTCCTAACTGCCTTCCTTTCTTTCTCTCTTGTTTTTTGTTAGACAACCAAGATATACTGAAGACTTGGAACCTCTTTTCCAATTCATATAAAATGTAATTCCTTTTTATTTTCATTGTATTTGTGTGTGTGTGTGGCACTGAGGATCGAACTCAGGGGTATTCTACCTCTGAGCTACACCCCCAGCCCTATATTTTATTCTTTATTTTGAAACATGGTCTCACTAAGTTGCGGAGGGCCTCTCTAAGTAGCTGAGGCTGGTCACGAACCTGCAATCCTCCTGTCTCAGTCTCCCAAGTACTGGGATTACAAGCATGAGCCACCATACCGGGCTTATTTTCCTTGTATTTTTAAGAACATTGCCATCATTGTTAAATAAGAGAGGTATTAACTGACATAATTGTCTGGTTCTAATTTACTGAATCGAGGATTTAATCATTAAGTTTAAAACTTGCCATGAACAATATGTCTCTGAAATTATGTGTGAAATCTAAAAGTTTAAAGACAGAGCCTTCAAGTTTTCTCTAATCAGTATACTGGCCTTTACAGCATGAAGCAGATGTCTAGAGCAACAAGCAGAAAGTGTTTTTCAGAGGCCAGTGCAGAATTCACTAAATCACTGTGAAGGAAAAGAGGCTAAACATTAGAAAAGGAGCTAACACACATTCCTAGGCACACTAAGACCTCATGAGTTGTTAGTAAATTACAACCAGTATCTAACACTGAAACTGCACATCACTTAAAATTATCTCTAGCCATTTCTTTCTCTGTGTGTTTATATTTGGACAGTTAATACATAATCAATAAAAGTCTTTTACTTTATTTTCTACTTTTATGATACTATAAATAATCAAAATTAATAATAAAATGCATTCTTTAAGATATAAGTCCTAGATCACACACCAGTAGGGTTTTATAATTACCATTTTGAAGAATTAATTCACAAAGTAAAATAATAAAGAGTTTACAATTGTTTGCCAGTGGAAGTTCTCCTCTGATTACTATAGTAAATAGGTATAGAGTACACCAAGACATATTCTATTTTCTTACAGCCCATTTGGAAAATTATATCACATCATCTTGTTGCTATCTTTGCTTGTGAAATATTTATAATGTCATGCTCATCAGAACATTGAATATTGTGGACCTTAAAAATGTAGCATGATTTGTAATCTATGTCAAAGATGGAGACCCTTCTTCCACAAACAATTTCTATATTAGAATTTAACTACATATAATTTTGTATTTTCATTTTTTGCACATAATCATGAATAGTTAAAAATGATCAGACATTTTTCCTCCAAATGACTATGGTATTAAAATATTTGAAAGTGCACCTACCAATGCTTCATTTTCTTTTTCCTTTCTTTCTTCCTTCCTTTTATTTTACTTTCCCTTTTTTTTTTGTTTCTTTATTTTTTTGTTTGCAGTGCAAACTCAGGACCCCATGCATGCTAGGCAAGTGTGCTACCATCCATTTTCTTCTTTTGCATAGACTTTCAGGTTGACATCAACCTGAAATGCTTATTTCAATTCTGAATGCTATTTTAATTCTTCTATAATTGAATCAAAAATTACACTTTGATTTCTGTGTAACTCTGAGTAAATATATGTCTTAGGTAACAGAGTAAATTATGATAATGCGTTTTTTACAGCTATTCCTAGTGATTTGCTTACAGTTGTCTGAGAATCCACATCACTGCTCCACGTGGATGTTGTAAGGAAGATGATGCTTCCGTATGTTTACGAGGCCTCCCACTTGTTGGTCTTTGTCTCCTGGGAGAACGGACGCCTTTTCTTTCTCAGCATCTGCCTCCATTTACTGAGCTTATTTAAGATTTAATTTTCACTTCCATGTGGTTTTACACCTATTCTTATGTATTCAACTTTTATGATGCACATACATACTAATTTGAATGTATTATTTTTATATAGTGTTGAATAGAAAAATCTTAAAGAGATTATTTATTCAAGCAGAATGGGAAGGGCAAGGGGAATTTGAGTCTACCCCAGTGCTTATTTTCTGATATTCACAATTGTTTTGAAGAGCCAGATAGTTCCACAGTGACTTGCATACTATTCCTTTTTTATTCTGTTGCTGTAACTGATAGTTTCAGAAAAAACCTCTATTATTTCCCTATAGGTCACTGAGAGGATTTAGCATCACTAATTTACAAATATGAAAATTAAATTATTGGGAATTTACAATGCAAATTCCAAACATATTTGTGGAGTTGAAAATTGGATAGTATTAAAGGCGTGAGTAATCCCAGTACTTGGGAGGCTGAAACCGGAGGATCCAGGTTCACGGCCAGCCTTAGATTATGTCTTAAGATGAATGAAATGCAGTCTCTGAATTCGGGACTCATAAGATGGTTAGACACTAAGAGCTATGTGCAAGTATATTAACATAAAATAGATATTCATTGAAATGTAAGACTCCAGTGCACTAATAAAAGCACATTAAAAAAAAAGATGGTTAGATGTCCTTCATGTGACTGAACCTTGCTTTTTCATGAGACTAATTCCTAACATTTAATGTTTAACATTTTTAAATTTCCTTTCCATTTACTAACAACACTTAGATTAAGCTAATTCTATAGGAATTTGTTGCTTTAAAACACAATTTTAAAGAGAATATATGTTTTTCAAATAAGCATATGAAAAGATGATCAGCACATGTCATTAGGGAATTGCAAATTAAAACAACAATTAGTTACTACTACACAACTACCAGAATAGCCAAAATCGAAACTACTGACAATGTCAAATGTTGACAAGGATCTGGGTCAAGAAACCTCTCAGTCATTGTTGGTGAGAATGTGAAATGGTACAGACCCTTTGGAAAGTGGTTTGGTAGTTTCCTACCAAACTACACATTCTTTTATTGTATGATCCAGCAATTGAACACTGAGGTATTGCTCCAAATGAGTTGAGAATTCATGTCTATGTAATAACTGGCATACAAATATTTATAGTACCTCTATTCATTATTGTCAAAATTGAAGCAACCGGGGTACTCCTTCACAGCTGCATGGATAAACAAATTGTGGTACATCCATACAATGGAATTTTATTAGAGCTACAAAAGAAATGAGCTATCAAGCCTCAACAAACATGCAGTAAACTTAAATGCATATTGTTAAGTGAACAAAGCTAATCTGTAAAGGTTACATATTGTATGATTCCAAATATATGGCACCCTGGAAAAGGCAATACTATACAGACAGTAAGGAGTTTTTAGAAATCATGCCTAAGCCTGCAGCTCTAGAAGGAATTAAAACTCTGCAGCTTCATCCCACCTAGAGTTACCAGCAAATGCTATCACAGGGACATCTTTGAAATGAGCCCATATAATAGGATCATTGTAAGCTGAAGCCACCCCCACACATACCTCATTACCACTGACAACAGGAAGAGGAATAGGTGGAGCTGAACAAAGAGCTGTCATTGCCAGGGAGTGTAGCACCTAGGGAAGGGTGCACTCCTCAGCCATTGGCTCCTGCCCATGGGCCCCAGAAGTGGCAATGTATGCCCCATGCCTCTGTTGCAGGCCATTACACCCTGAAATCAGGGACACAAAGTTGCAGTTCCAGCCAGGAAGAGGCCTGGGCACCAGGCCCCAGACAATCAGGGCCCCTTCCCTTTGACTTTCCATGGAGAGATTAGGTACACAAAAACACCCAGGAATGGCAGGAACTGGGTTGATGGAGGTCTGTGTGACAGATGCCGAAACCTAAGATCTTCACAAGCTTTGAAGTAGAAAGCTGAACTAGACTGGGGGAGAAACTAAACATGCGTCTCCCCTTCTGTAGGAAGAGTGCTGGTATGGTTGTTACCCTAAGTCCAGAGAGACTTAGCAAACAAGCCAAGGAGGCATAAGTATTCATGGAATCTAAATTTGGAAGACCAGGTAAGAAATCTCTCCATCTCAAATAGCAAGTAATCATTCAAGATTCTCTGTTAGTTTTATATTTCACTGAAACTGTCTTCTGTATTGATTTGATAGGTTCCTCCTGTTATTTGATATTGCATATTTTTATCCAATTTTATGTACTTTAAAAGAGTTTTAATGTGTTAATTGTATTTATTATTCCTATTTTTTTCTTGCTCATTTTTATACTCTGTGTTTGTCTTTTTCCTTTTACGTTATTTTATTCTGTTCCCTGCCTCTTTTTGTTTCTTTGTTTGCTCTCTATATTTTAATAATAACTTTACTTTATTAGTATTTAAATTTTCAGCTTTTTCTAGAATATTACTCCCCCATTCCATGCTTGATCAGTGGAGCAATGAAGAATAGTTTGAGTCTTTATGGTTTATTAGTATATGGTTTGCTAAATACTAATTTACTGGTGATTATTATCTCCTCTCAAAATGGTGTGAGGGATTGATCATAGCACTGGGACATCACTGAGTGGGTGTTTGGACACTGAGATATACCCCCAGCCTAGGACACATAGCAAAGTGAAAGCAGATCATTAAAAATACCCCACATAACAATGATAGAGGTATCTATCACAACAGAAGAGCACATTTTAACATGTAAGCACAGGTAACATGAGAAAAAAGAAAACAAGATGCCTACAAAAGTTGAAAACTCACCAATAACTAAACCTAAAGATATTGAAGTGAAGGAAATACCAGATAAAAAATTTAAAAATTTGATTAGAAAAATGATCAATAAACTGAAAGAAGATTGATGGAATAAAATAAGGGAGAAAATGCTGGATATGAAAGAGCATTTTAATAAAATGACAAAATTCTGAAAAAGAGCTCAACAGAAATGTTGGAAATAGAAAACTTAATTAGTTAAACAAAAATTCAGTGAAGAGTGTTACCAATAGACTATATCATGCAGCAGAAATAATATCAGGGCCCGAAGACAAGGGCCAGAAGTTAGAACATTCAGAAAATAATAAAGAAAAAAAAATAGAAAGCTATGAACAATTAGGAGATCTCTGGAACAACATCAAAAGGCCCAATATAGGACTCATAGGCCTAAAGGAAGAAAAGGAGATACAACTAATTGGAATAGAAAACTCATTCAGTGAAATAAAAGCTGACTTGCTGGATATTGGGAATGAGATGGATATTCAGGTACTGGAGGCATTGAGAGCTCCAAATAAACAGGACCAGAAAAGAAACTTTCCACAACATATTGTAGTTAAAATGCCAAAAATGAAGAATGAATAAAGAATACTAAACACTGTGACAGAAGCGCCAACTCACTTATCAAGACAAACCAGTTAGAATAACAGCAGATTTCTCAGCAAAAACTCTAAAAGCTAGGAGGGCATGGAATGATGTATTGAAGCCCTGAATGAAAAAAGCTGCCAACTGAGATTATTATACCCAGCAGTTATCCTTCAGAATCAAAGAAAAAAGAAAAATTTTCTAGAATAAGGAAAAATTAAAGGAATTCATGAACACTAAGCCAGCATAGTAGAAGATACTTTAAAAAATATTTCACACAGAAGAGGAAGATTAAAATTGTCAAGAGAGCATGGGAATGACTAAATCACATTAGAAAAATAAATAAGCAAATGAGAAACAGGAACAATTAAAACACTAGAAATAAAATGACAAGAAGTAATGCATATCTCTCTACAATAATGCTTAATGTAAATGGTACTAATTCTCCACTTAAATGACATAGACTAGCATATTAGATTAAAAACAATATGCAATTGTATATTGTTTCAAAGAAAAACATGTCATAGAAAAAGACATTCACAGACTGCAAGTGAAAGGGTAGAAAATGACATCCCATGCAAATGAAATCTGAAAACAAGCAGGAGTAGCCACTCTCATATCAGAGAAAGCTGACTTTGAGCCACAATTATTCAGAAGAGACAAAGAAGGCTGTTACATATTGGTAAAGGGAACGATCCAACAAGAAGATATCATAACAAATATTTTTTCTCTGAATGTTGGGGTGTACCCAATTACATATAACAAACATTACTTGATTTAAAGTGTCTGATTTATCCCAATACAATAATAGTGGGGGAATTTAATACACTATTCTCACTAATAGACCATCCTGACAGAAATTCAGCAAATACATATCAGAATTAAACTTTACTGTAGATCACTTGGACTTAGCAGACATCTACAGAATATTTTATCCAATATCAACTGTATGCACTACATTTTCAGCTGCTCATAAAACTTCATTGGTTATATATTATGCCATAAAGCAATTCTTAGAAAATACAAAAAAACCCTGAAATAATCATTGCATCCTTTCACACCATAATGGAATAAAAGTGGGAAACAATAAGTAAAACTATAGAAGCTATAAAAATACCTGAAGATTGAACAAATATCCTTTTGAATGATGAATGGGTCATTGAAGAAATTAAGATTAAAATTTAAAAATTCTTAGAATCAAACAAATATGGATTTACAACATACCATAAACTCTGAGATACAGAAAAAGCAGTCCTAAGAGGGGAAAGAATAGCTACAAGTGCATGTTGACATTAAAAAAAAAACAGATATCTCAAATAAACACCTAATTATGCATATTAAGGTTTTAGGAAAATAAGAACAAACTAATCTTAAAACTAGTAGAAGGAAAGAAACAATAAGGACTAGAGACAAAATTAATGAAACAAAATAAAAGAAAAATACAAGTGATACTGACTTCATAGAAGCCACTGTTGATGGAAATGTAAATTAGGACAACCAGTATGGAAATCAGTATGGAGGTTCTGCAAAAGATGAGAAATGGAACCACCATACAACCCAGCTATACCGTTCCTTGGTATCTTTCCAAAGGAATTAAAGCAAAATAGTATAGTGATACATGCGTAACTGTGTTTATAGCAGCACAATTTACAATAGCCAAATTAGGTGTCTGTCAATCGATGAATGGATAAAGAAAATATGGTATATACACACAATGGAATTTTACTCAGTCATAAAGAACAAAATTATGTAATTTGTAGGAAAATGAATAGAACCAGAGAGTATTAATGCTATATGAGATTAGCCAGTCTCAGAAAGTAAAAAGTTGTATGTTTTCTCTCATATGTGGAAGCTAGAGAGAAAATAGGAAAGCAAAGGGACTTCAGATGAATTAGGTAGTAGTAGACCAGTAGAATAGAGGAGGGAAGTTGGGAAGGATTTGGGGAGGGAAAAAAGAAGAATTGAGAAAGGAAACAGTTCAAATAATGCTATGTCCATATATGAAGTTGTCACTAATAATCTTACTAACATGTGGGAGGCAGGAAGTGGAAGCTGAGATATAAAAGGAAGTGTGGCACCAACTGCTATGTGCGTGTATGTTTGTGCCATTTTGTACCTCAATGAAATGTACAACTGCAATGCACAAATAAGAGTAAAAAGAACAATACAAAGGTCAATAAAACAGAGTTGGTTCCTTCAAATATAAACGAGATTGATAACCCCCTAGCCAGAGTAATCAAAAGAAAACAGAGACCCAACTTAATAAAACTATAAATAAAAACAAGAATATTTCAACATACACAAATAAAATCCCAAGGAATTTTAGGAACTATTTTAAAAACTTATATTCCAACAAAATGGAAGATTTAGAAGAAGTGGATACATTTCTAGGTATGTATGACTGACAGTATGCAATAATTTACTAATAGGAGAAACTGTGTGTGCGTTTATGTAAAGAGAGAGAGAACTGTTGGTTGTGAAAGGGTATGACAGAACTCTGAACTTTCCACTCAGTTTTCTATTAACCTACAAGTGCTCAAAATTTATCTAATATTTAAAAATAAAGTTGTTGAATAAATATTTTATAAATCCTTAATAGAGACAAGGTAAACACAAGGCACTTGAAAATCAAGTTTACACAGTGAGTTACAGTTATACGTTTAGTGCTTTCACTTAGAACACCTTAGGAAATCCCATTTGCATGACACTGCCTGGCTTCAGTGAAATCAAAAAAGAAACTTTCTTCAAACTGCTGAATACAACGTCTGAGAGCCTGTCACCCTGGCAATCTAGTCTCCTGGGGGAACGCAGGTAACATGGAAAATTTTATGATCTCTTGGAAGTGAAAAAAATATAATGAGTAGTGCAGTAGTGCTGTGTTCATGGCCAGTTTTGTTTGTTTGCTTTTTGTTTTTGTGTTTGCATTTCTTCATAGTTCAGTGATACCAAATTAGTTGTATGACATTAAAAATGGTGGTGTGTTTATTAATACTTGGGACTGCTGTAAATTATTTCTGGTTTAGCAGCATGCTGTTGGTTAATATAATAACAAACTTACATCTATAGGAAATATTTTGTAATAATCTTACTAACATGTAGAAAGGGAGGAATATTTAAATAAGTTATAGAAAAACCACTCCAGAAATAGAAGGAAGCTTTTGATATCAAACTCCTCAAGAAAAAATATTTTTCCTATATTATGTTATGCTCTTAGTTTTGTAGCACTATCAAGTAACTTGGTTTTGGCATTCTAAATTAGATTATTATAACAGAAATGAATCTAAGGGGTCCTAAATACCTACAAGGCAATGCAAACTAGGGATTAGCAGAAATGTCCAGAAATGATTAATTGGAATAATGGAAGAAACTGAAGGACAGTCTATATGCAGATGCCTGAGGCTCTCAAATGATTCTGCCTTAAGGTAACTGTCAAAACCTCATCATGAAAGAAAAGGAAATAGGGAGAATACTAAAATGTTTTTTCTTGCATGCCTCATTTACTCTATTTTTAAGAATATTTAGCCAATTTAACTTAATGCATGTAGAAAGAAAGATCACACTATGTTACAGTATTCCAAGTAATAAGATGAATGAAAATGGTGGAAAATGGAGAGAAAAATATATAGGAACTGATTGCAATAAATATGAAGCTTCGATTTACAAAGGCAGTTAGTATAATACTTTAAACCAAACATGCAAACAAGCAAAAACAATTGTGCTAGGCACTGCACTGGGTATAAAATATACAAAAGTATTTTCTGACAAAATTAACTCAGAGCTGGAGGAGTTCTTTACTAATGCAATGTAATAATAAGACTACAAAGTCCACTGGAAACAGCAGCAGTGTCTGCAAGGTTAGACGGGCTGAATTTTGAAAGAAAACTTTGAGCTGGCTCTTGGAGAGCATAGAAGACATTGATAAAGAGAATGGAATACTTCAAAATAGAGGGGAAATGTGTGTTGAAAGATAAACTATGGGAAAGGACATAGAGTACTAGGCCAGAATGTAAAGAAATTTTTTTTCTGTTTTGCACTGCTATAACAAAACACATGAGACTGGGTAATTTATAAGGTAAAGAGGTTTATTTAAGCCTCAAATCTAAAGGTCCAAGAGAACAGCATCAGTATCAGCTTCTGCTGATGGCCTCATGGTGGATTGAAGGAGTAGGGTAGGGAAGGGGGAGAGAGAGAGAGAGAAAGAGAAAGAGAGAGAGAGAGGGAGAGAGAGAGGTCATATGACCAGAGAAAAGGCAAGAGAACAAGCTAATGAAGCCATTTTGCCTTATAAAAGCCCACCTGCATGGTAACAAATCCAGTCCCATAACCACTTTCACAATTTCACAAGACGGGCATTAATCCCTGCCAAGGGTGGTGCCCTAAATGTCCTAATCAACTCCCAATAGGCCTCACCTCTTAAAGATCCCACCACTTCTCAATACTCTTACATTGGAGACCAATCTTCCAACACATGAAGCCTGGTGGAGGGGGCAAATTATATCCAAATTATAGCAGAGCCATAAGAGATGGTGGGAGATGAGATAAAAGCCATATTTTCATGGGTCATGAATCAACAAGAACAGGTAATGCCAAAGTATGCTGTCGAATTTTGTACCTCATTAAAGCTGTATTAAGGAAGAAATTATACTTATATTCCTGTGTTCAAAAGATATTAGAATTAGGAAAATATAGAGTGAATTCAATTAATGACTCACCCCAAATAAGAACTCCCTTGCTAACAGCCTTATGTAAGAATAACTATTTGTTTATATCTTCTCTAACTCTCCACTTTATCATATGGCCAGTCTTTTTCACTGATGTGTATCTATTTGACAATAATTCAATGTGGATTTGTTTTGCAGTTGCCTTATGGCAATGATGTTAAACATTTTTTGTATATTCATTGACCTTGAACATTCCCTTTTAAAGATTTAAAGTCATTTACCTAGTTTTTGTTGTATTTTTTTTTTTTTTTACGGTACAAGGGATTGAACCCAGGGGCATTCTACCTCTGGGCTACACCCCCAGCCCTATTTTTTATTCTTTGTTTTGAAATAGTGTCTTGTTAAGTTGCGGAGGGCCTCACTAAGTAGCTGAGACTGGCCACGAACCTGTGATCCTCCTGTCATAGCCTCCCAAGTACTGGGATTACAAGCGTGTGCCACCATGCCTGTTTTTGAGGCATACCTTTGTTATACTTTTCTTATTGACTATCAGGAGGTCTTTATACATTCAGATAACAGGTCATGTTTGGTCTCAAACTATAAATTACAAAGTCCTTCTCAATCTGTAGTTTTTAATTCTACTCATTTTACTAACAGTATCACTTAATGAACCAAAGTTGTAATTTATAAAGTGTTTCCTTTATGACTAACACTATGATCATGCCTGCAAAACATTTGCTGACCAGAAGCTCATGAATCCATGATGTGTCTATGATGTATCTGGAATTTTTTTGTCACATGGTAGGGTCAAAGTTAAATAACCCTAAACATTTTTGTATATTCATTGACCTTGAATATTCCCTTTTAAAGATTTAAAGTCATTTACCTAGTTTTTGTTGTATTTTTTTTTTTGCAGTACCAGGGATTGAACCCAGGGGCCTGTGTATTTACTTTGTAGTAAATGCTTTGCCTTCTCCAAAATAACAATAAAAAAATGAAACTATTTCCCAAATAATTTGGCCTTCCCAGATTGTTGTGTTTGTGAAATCATCATGCAATATGCAGTCTTTCAAATATGGATTTTTTCCTCATAGCAAAATGTGTTTAAAATTCATTCATACTACAACCTACATCAATAGATCATTTTGTTTTGCTACTGAAGAATATAGAATATTATTCTATGCACATCTCACCTGTTGAAGGAAATTTTAGTTAACTCTAGGTTTTCCAGATTATAAATAAAACAGCTATGATCATCCATGAGCAGGTTTTGTGTAAGCACATTTTAAATTCACATATGTAAATATGTAGGAATATGATTGCTAAGATGATAGGATAGGTCTATCACTGGCATCAAAATATTATACCTTTCAATGAAATACAGATATCATTATCATTTACATTCATTTACCATCTTCCTTTTATAATATAGCTGTCTAAAACAGTATCTCTACATACATGAATAGCATTAAATCATGTCACATATTTTATACTTGGCTATCAAACACAGACTTAAAATCTAAAGAGAAGAATAGCTAATTACATAGACTCATATGTTTATCCTATTTTAGTACTCTTTCTTCATTCCTGATGTTCCATATTTCCTTCCATTATAGTTTATTTTCTCTCTATCCCTACCCAACAGATCCTGTGTGTGAAACTCTGACCTCTGCCCCATAGAAGGGAACCAGGACATGCAATCTCTGTGTAAGTGAGTTAGCTTCCTGAAATAGATTTATAAAGAAACAATAGCCTTATACCATAATATACAAAATGTTTAGGGTACAGTCCAAAATTACTTTTTATTCCAAAATCAGGTTTATCAGTGAAACTTCAACCAGACAAGCAAAACCCATAGGAACTATGTATTAAAAGACTCATTGCAGAGCCGGGCGTGGTGGCGCACACTTGTAATCCCAGTACTTTGGGAGGCAGAGACCGGAGGATCCGGGTTCGCGGCCAGCCTGAGCTCTCTCTCTCTCTCTCTCTCTCTCTCTCTCTCTCCTTAGTGAGGCCCTCCGCAACTTCGTGAGACCCAGTTTCAAAATAAAGTATAAAAAATAGGGCCGGGAGCGTAGCGCGGAGGTAGAACGCCCCTGCGTTCAATCCCCAGTTCCGCAAAAAAAAAAAA
>PVJS01017522.1:0-36067 GCA_004027185.1 Glis glis
AAAAAAAAAAAAAAAAAGAATGGAATATCTATGTCATCTCAAATATCCACCAGTGAAATATTAACTATAAAGGGAAAATTTTCATAGTTTCTATGGAGAAACCTGCAAGATACAATCTTAACCAAGTGATCCAAGTTATCATCAGTAACATAACAAACAGATCTTGTGTGCTTTCTGATATGATGCACTGAGAACACATCACTTCTGTGGTATTCCTGCCAAAAACACAGGAGTCTAATCATGAGAAGCATCAGACAAACTTGAATGAAAGGCCATTCAACAAAATGGCCTGTACTCTTCAAAAACATCAATGTCACACACAAAAAAAAAAAAATCAAAAGGCTGAGGAACTATTCCAGATTAATTTACTAAGGAGACTGACACCTGAATGCAATGCATACGCCTGCATTTGTTTTTGTTGTTGTTTTGTGGTACTGGGGACTGAACCCAGGGGCATTCTGCCTCCAAGCTAAACCCCCAGTCCTATTTTATTTTTAGTTTGAAAACAAGTTCTCGCCAGGTTGATGAGTCTAACTACTTGCTGAGGCTGCCCTCGAACCTGTGATTCTCCTGTCTCAGTCTCCCAAATACTGGGATTACAAGCATGTGCCACCATGCCCGGCTATAATCCTGCATTTGAATCTAGACTGGGAACAAAAAAGATAAAGGATAGCTTGGAGCAACAGAGAAAATCTAAACATGGGTTGTGGATTAAATAGTACTGACTGTATCACTGTTAATTTCCAGATTTTGATCATTGTACTGTAGTCATATAAGGGAATGTTCTTTGAAAATATACACTTAAGTATTTAGTTCTAAAGAGTATGATGCTTCTAACCCACTCTTACAAAAGAAAAATAACAACAGAATATATACTGAGAGGAAATCAAAGAGAGGAAAGCAAAGAGAAGAAAATGCAAACAATTGATAAATCTGTATAAAAAGTACTTTTTACTGTTCTTGCAATTTTCCCTTAAGTTCAAAATTAAAGCAAAATTAAAAATAAAATAAATGATTAGGTAAGTATATGGTTTTTTCAAGTGACTATACCAAATAAGTTAAACTTTGTGTAAGGAATTCACAGAGCCAAACTGTCTTCAAAGGTATTTAATCCAGTGTTCTCTCTTTCTTTTTTTTTTTTTTTTTTTTTGCGGTACTGGGGATTGAACTCAGGGGCTTCTACCTTCAAGCTACACCCCCAGCCCTATTTTTCTTTTTACTTTGAAACAGGGTCTCACTAAGCTGCAGAGGGCCTCACTAAGTATCTGAGGCTGGCCGGGAACCGGGATCCTCCGGTCTCAGCCTCCCAAGTACTCCCACGCCCGGCTCGGTATTCTCATTTTATAAAGAGATATTGACTTAGAAAAATTTACTACTTCAGTAATTCAGTGACAAATCTGAGACTAGATGTGAATTCTTTCAGCTCCTGTTTCAGGTATATGTGTTTAAAATTCTATTTATATACATACATACACAGACATGCATACATAAATGTGTATGTGTGCATACATGTTCTAGTCAAGCCTCTATATTCCACAATTGATATGTACAAAACTGTTTAAAAAGAAAAAAATGGAGTGATTTTTATGGGTTAACACATGAAGAGAGAAATATGGTAACAAAAGAAAATGCATATGGAATCTAAATATAATTAACTATGTAAGCAAAATACTTTCCAGGTTTTGTCAATTATCTTTCTTGAATGGATTGATTTGCCTTATGCTATTGCAGTCTTTTGTCTGCACTCCCACCACTGTTCCCCTTAAAACAAAACAGCCCCTGTTCCTATAGTGCAAAATTTTAAATCTTATACATATTCCTTTTTCATAAATCTAGGCCTCCAAATGTTAAATACTGCCTTCTTTGAAGATCTGAGCAACTCTACTAAAGACTTAAATTTACTTTCAATATTAAATATTAAGGCCAAGTTTACCTTAAGCAACCTAAACAGAAAGGGAAATATCTTTAGGGAGAGAAATATATTATAAAATAAAGATTTTAAGACCCAAGAGAGATGGGCACAGTGGTGCATGCTTGTATTCTCAAGCAACTCAGGAGGCTGAGGAAGAAGGATCACAAGTTCAAGGCCAGCCTCAGCAACTTAATGAGACCCTGAAGCCGGGTGTAGTGGCGCATGCTTGTAATCCCAGTACTTGGGAGGCTGAGACAGGAGGATCCAGGTTTGCGGCCAGCCTCAGCTACTTACTGAGGCCCTCCACAACTTAGTGAGACCCTGTTTCAAAATAAAGAATAAAAATAGGGCTGGGGGTGTAGCTCGGAGGTAGAATGCCCCTGGGTTCAATCCCCAGTACCGCAAAAAAAAAAAAAAACACAACTTTAAAAAGGGCTGAGGGTGTAGCTCAGTGTTAGAGCACCCCTGGGTTCAACCTTTTCCAAAAAAGGAGGATTGGGACTTCGTCTCCAGCAGCACTTTGCTCTCCCAGCAGGCTGTCAAACGTATGCTGTATTATATGCTTCTTATGTCATCAAGGTACATTTTGATTCTTCCTTTTAACCTTGAATGTCTCATCTCTTTTAATAAATCTCTACCTAGTTCCCTATATTAGTATAGACTACCCAAATCCAAAGAAGGCTCTCTTCCTTACACCTACAATGCAGATTCCTTTAGAGGAAAAATGAGTACTAACTAACATGCACACAAAGAGAACGGCATGAAGTCACAAGTCCTGAAAATCAATGCCTGCGGAACATACAATAATCTTTGGACTCACTTTTACCACTGCACCATTAAAGAACTAAAAGAATTAACATGAAGTTTGAGGTTAAAAAAAAAAACCTAAAAATTAGTAGCACACTCCTGTAATCCCAGTACTTGGGAGTCTAAGACAGGAGGATCGCAAGTTCAAGAACAGCCTCAACAACTTAGCAAGACTCTCAGCAACCTAGCAAGACCCTGTTTCAAAACAAAAAATCAAAAGGGCTGGGATGTAGCTCGGAGGTAGAATTCCCCTGGGTTCAATCCCCATTACTACCAAAAAGAAACAAACTAAAAATTTGTACATTGGGTTTTACCTGGATATTGCAGCTTTTTCCATTATTTCCTGCTGGATGAGCCCAGATGGCTCAATAACATCCAGAATAATTATGCTCCACAACTTGTCTGATTTTGGCCTTTGCAATACAGCAGATTCATCATCCACGTGTCTCAGCCAAAACTCAAGTGTTTCTTTAGGAAAGTGATTGGCTTCAGATATGAGGTCCAGAGCAATACGATGCTGGTCTTTCTCCACAGAACTGTAAGGCTTAACCTGCCCAAGTGTGCCAGCAATGATGGGCAGAACAGAGAAGCCTTCAGACACGTCTAACACGTAGAAAGGTTCAAGGGTGCTCTGTACAGTTCCAGAACTCATCTCATTATCCTGACAGTGAGTGTCCATCGCCTGACACAGCTTCTCTGGGGTCAGTGAAGACAACACTTTCCTCATTGCCGTTTTAAAGCCTTCGTGATACGGGGTGTTGTTAAGCAAAGCAATTTCTGTGGATTCCAACACACAGGTCTGCTCTGCATCTGGCTGACTGGTCTGAAGGTTGGCCAGAGCGCTACAGAGTTCAGCCTCGTTTCCTAAGGACAACAAGTCTTTATTCTTGGTAAAACTACTTGTATCTTCCATTTCATGTTCCAAACCCAAAATATTGATATTCTGGATTCTTAGGTAGCAATCTTGACAGGACACTTCCATTGTCACATGGTCCCCAGGCTTTATCCAATAGTCTTCATTATAAAAAAGAAAACAATTGTAATTGGTGAATACAGAGTGCTTGTGAGCTTAAGGATCACGGAAACATCTCCATGCCCCCATCTAATCCCCTATTCTTTACATCACTACAGGAAGGACTACATTTATTAATTTAATATACAAAAAAAACTAGGAAAATCTCACTAGCTAGCCTAGGGAAAAACTGAAATTTTAATATCAATTAGTTTGTAGCATAATAAAGAGATTTAAGACCTCTATTAATGGACCCTAAGACTATCAATATTATAGGGTTTTTGTTGTGTTACTACTATCAATAGTTATCACCATGTCCCCAAACTGGGAAGGAAGAGGGGAAGAGGGCTGCAGGGATTCTATCATCTTTGGAAATGAAGATAACAAAAATAAAGAAAAATTGAATTCAGGGATTAATACCAAATTTAACTTTAACATAATGAGACAGTCTTTTCAGAGTAAGTTCCATTAGAACAAAACAGCATTCAACAGAATCTTCTTAGTAATTTTTTTTTTTTTGCATTACTTGAGATTGAACCCAGAGGCATTCTACCTCCAAACTACACCCCCAGACCTTTTTATTTTTTATATTGAAACAAGGTCTCACTAAGTTGCTGAGAGCCTCCCTAATTTCCTGATGCTGGTCTCAAACCTGCAGTCCTTCCAGTCTCAGCCTTGAAAGTACTAGGGTTATAGGCATGTGCCACCACACCCAGCTTTTGTTAGTAATATTTCTTAATTGTTAGTATTTAGATACTCTTGCATGATTAGGAACTTCAAAGTATAAGGAAGGACTAAGTTCTACAATGAAAACAACATAATGCTCCTTTCTATAAGTTTCCCATGTGATAAAACTTTAAAATGTAAATATATAATTATAACTCTAGTTAAAAATACAAGTTATTGTCCTTATGTTTAAAAATTTTAAATGTCCTTTCCCTAGAAAGGATAAAAAGGGACAAAAATAAAAAAGACATTTAAGTTATAAGAGAGTTAGAATAAATACGCAGACATAAAATGTCATTTACTGAGTAGCAATCACTGTAGTAGGCATTTTATACCCATTATCTTTAGTAATCCCTACAACACTATTAGGTAGATAGTGCCATTCCATTTTTATGTATGACACAACAAATATTCAGAAATAACTAGCAAGCAGGTCAGCAGGGAGGTAATAAATAGCATAATAATAATAAAATAAATAATAGAGTGGAGCTCTGACTCCAAATCTACCTGGCTACTCTTAATACACTATGCTAGAGCAAGGCGTGGTGGGGCACACCTGTAATCCCAGTACTTAGGAGACTGAGACAGCAGGATCCCAGGTTCAAAGTCAGCTCAGCAACTTAGCAAGGTTCTCACCAATTTAGTGAGATCCTGTTTCCAGATAAAATAGGGCTGGGGTGTAGGTCAGAGGTACAATGCCCCTGGGTTCAATCCCAGCACCACAAAAACAAAAACAAAAACCACTATGCTAGCCACAACACTATACAGATTTCATGACTTAATGACCTTGCCAAATTAGATCCTTGATTAAAAGACTAAACAGAAACGGATTACCCTCCCATTTAAAAAGGGTACAGCTTTTGTATATAATTCAACCTTTTTAAACTTACTGAAATCCATCAAACTGCTGTAAAAAAAATTCTATGCAAAAATTTTAAAGCAGGGTTCAGCCAGGCATGGTGGCACATGCTTGAAATCCCAGTACTTGGGAGACTGAATAAAAAATAGGGCTGGGGGTGAAGCTTGGAGGTAGAATGCCCTGGGTTTATACCGCAAAAAAAAAAAAAAAAAAAAAGCAGGGTTCAGTGGTACACACTTATAATCCCAGTACATGGGAGGCTGATACAGGAGGATCACAGGTTTGAGGCCAGCCTCGGCAATTTAGCAAGACCCTATTTGAAAATAAAATAGTGCTGGGGGTGAAACCCAGAAGTAGAGTGCCCCTGGGCTCAATCCCCAATAACACACACACACACACACAAAAAAAAAAAAAACTATCTTTAGCACAGAACTTACTTAAGGAAGTTCATGAATCCAAGAACTCCCTGAAACAGAAGTGTTGTGTTTCTGTGAGTGTGTGCATTTTTATGACCTGGGGACTCCAAAGATGTCATCAGATGCTCTTAGGGGTAAGAACTTCTGCACTGCCTGGCATGGTGGCACATGCCTATAATCCCTGTACTTGGAAGGTTGATGGGAGGATCACAGGTTCAAAGCAAGTCTCAGCAACACTACTGAGACCCTGATTCAAAAAAAAACAAAAAAAAATGCCTGGGGGTGGAGCTCAGAGGTAGAATGCCCCTGGGTTCGATCCTCAGTAACACACACACACACACACAGAACTCCTGCACAATACTTTTCCAATGCTTTCCATAAAAAAAAGACCAGCATGTTTCGCCGACTGATAATCAGAAAAACCAGAGCCAATTTAAAGATAGGTATTCTTAAGTGATATGCAGAATTGTTTTACTCTCCGTAACTATATATATTTAACTATTTAAATCTACTTTTGAAAAAGAAAAACTTCTCAATGATTTAACCAACCTCTCTTGATTGAAAATTTCATATCCAGAGTAACTTTTTAAATTTTTGCCATGATTTAAAAACTTAAGAGGATTAAAGCAACTAAAGAAAAATAACAACAACAAAACGTGACCAGACCTACCTGCGAGGTCCTGCACAGGGTACACAGCCTGTTCCCAACATGTCTCCTCCCCAGGACTTGTGGACAAGCTGTGCTCCTCATCGAGCTGGAGCACAAACCAAACCACCACAGCGTCCAGGACGCCTTCTTTAACAGCGGGAACACCAAGCTGGTCAGGCCGCTTAGTTGCAAGACTTTTTAATTCCTGAAGAAGAAAAAGATGTAAAAGGAATGAGAGGATTTTATACATGCCTCAGCATCATTTCACTGTCCATCTCTGAGGTTCTGGCCCGCCCAGTATTCTTAGGCAAACAGTATCTTGGCATACCAGATGGGAAGCTCTGACCTAGTATATTAGAATATCAGGCAGCTATTAAAGAATAAGGATTAGTGAGACCCTGTTTCAAAATAAAGAATTAAAAAAAATGGGGCTGGGTGCGCAGCTTGAAGGTAGAATGCCCCTGGGTTCCATCCCCAGTACCACACACACAAAAAAAAGTTAAACTGGCAGCATTGCTTTCAAAATTAAAACCTTATCAAGGTTTCCTTATGTTTGTGTCAAAGAAAAATTAAAGTTAAAAAAGGCTTAACATAATAAAAGGATATTTCTGAGGTAATCAGCAGCTACAGTGGTGGTATTCCCTACTGGAATTGGAATACCACCATTACTAGAAAAGGAATGCTCAGGAAGATTGCTCAGCCTCAGTAAGCAACATCAGGGTGTTTAGTTGCAGACAACCTCAAGAATAACCTAGTAACGCCGGGCGTGGTGGCGCACGCTTGTAATCCCAGTACTTTGGGAGGCAGAGACCGGAGGATCCGGGTTCGCGGCCAGCCTCAGCTCTCGCTCTCTCTCTCCCTGTCCCTCTCTCTCTCTCTCCTTAGTGAGGCCCTCCGCAACTTCGTGAGACCCGGTTTCAAAATAAAGCATAAAAAAAAAAATAGGGCCGGGGGCGTAGCACAGAGGTAGAACGCCCCTGCGTTCAATCCCTGGTATCGCAAAAAAAAAAAAAAGAAAGAATAACCTAGTAACAATTATTAGCGGAATGCTTCCATTAAACTTTTTCAGTCTCAAGCTAAATGACCTTCACAAAGTCTTCCATCCCAGGCAGTTTCATCTAAAACATTTTTTTGCTTGAACATTTAATCTTACTTAAGACCTTCAGAAAAGATTCTATGTAACCCTTCTCAATTTCATTAGGCGCTTCATTAGGCGCTTTATTTTATTTTTTGGTACTGGGGATTGAACCCAGAGGCATTCTACCTCCAAGCTACGGCCCCAGTCCGATTTTATTTTATTTTATTTTTATTTTGGGGGGGGTACCGGGGATTGAACCCAGGGGCGTTCTACCTCCACGCTAAAGCCCCGGCCCTATTTTTTATACTTTATTTTGAAACCGGGTCTCACAAAGTTGCAAAGGGCCTCACTAAGTAGAGAGAGAGACAGACAGAGAGAGACAGAGAGAGAGACAGAGAGAGAGAGAGATGAGGCTGGCTGCAAACCCGGATCCTCTGGTCTCTGCCTCCCAAAGTACTGGGATTACAAGCGTGCACCACCACGCCCAGCCGATTTTATTTTTTATTTGGAAAAAGGGTCTCGCTAGGTTGCTGAGAGCCTCGCTAAATTGCCAAGGCTGGCTTTGAACCTCTGGTCCTCCTGTCTCAGCCTCCCACGTCCTGGGATTACAAGCGTGCACCACCACACCCAGCTAAGGCACTTTTTTAATACAGCACATTTTCCTGTCACCCACCAACACACACACATACAAACTAGGGTGATCAACTTGTCCTACTTTCCTCAGGACTGTCCTGGTTTTAAAACTGAACATTCTCTGTCTCAGGAATCCCTCAGTCGTAGGCACACTGGAATGGCCGGTCACCCTAATGCAAATATAACTTCGAGATTGGGGTTATTGTTCATTTAAAGGAATATTTTGAAAAGGCAGCATGGCATAGAGAGAAGTAACAAAGACTTGGATTAGAACTCTCACCCCTGCATTCACATGCTGAATAATCTGGCAGAAATGACTCAATGTGAGCAACGTGAGCAACAGTCTCCTCATCTGCACAGCAGAAGGATAATTTTAACTCCACTCAGATGGTGCAAGTGCTCCCTAAGACACGCCTGGCACACTATACATTCAAGATAAATCTTAGGGAGTTTCCTTCTTCCTAAAGTATAATTTCAGGAGGGAATTCTAATTACCCTCTAATCATTTTAGAATTATTAGGATCTCGTGCAAACTCATAATAATAACATGGTCCTATCTAATAAAAAAATGCATGAAATTTAATGCCTAAAAATAGAAATCAAACTTTTTACCTCAAGATTGTTAAAATCTACTCTCATAATTTCAAAACACTCTGTCAAAGCCAAATATCCTCCAGGAACTCGACTCATCTTTTCAGTTGTATAAGGCTCAACTGTTTCTTCAGTATCTATAGAAGAATAAGCTGGACTCTGAAATTTCACATTTGTTGGCAAATGGATACCAGCGATGTCCTTAATACCCAATCTAGAGAGAGAGAAAATAGGAGGGGACAAAGACGAAGTTTATAAAGAAGCAAGTAACACCATCTAATATTGAGTCCAGAAAAAATAAATACAAAAATGAAGCCAGGCATGGCAGTACACACCTGTAATCCCAGTACTTGTGAGACTGAGATAGGAGGATCAGAGGTTTGAGGCCAGCCTCGTGACTTAATGAAGCCCCTAGACAACTTAGCAAGACCCTGCTTCAAAGTAAGGAATTATTGTCTTATTTTGAAGGACATGGTGGTGCATGCTTGTAATTCCAGTACTTGGGAGGCTGAGACAGGAGGATCACAGGTTCAAGGCCAGCCTCAGCAACTTAGCAAGGCCCTCTGCAATTTAGTGAAACCCTGTTTCAAAATAAAAAATAAAACAGAGCCAGGCGTGGTGGCGCACGCTTGTAATCCCAGTACTTAGGGAGGCGGAAACCGGAGGATCCGGGTTCGCGGCCAGCCTCAGCTCTCTCTCTCCCTGTCTCTCTCTCTCTCTCTCTCTCTCTCTCTCTACTTAGTGAGGTCCTCCGCAACTTTGTGAGACCCGGTTTCAAAATAAAGTATAAAAAATAGGGCCGGGGGTGTAGCGCGGAGGTAGAACACCCCTGGGTTCAATCCCCAGTACCGCAAAAAAAAAGTCACATTACAGAAACAAATAAGATGTGACAAATAAGTTCTTTGTCATTTATTAGAAAACAAATGAATATAAACTTATGTAAAAACTCCAAATATAGTAAAAAGGGAACATCCACATTCACAGTACTCCTGATCCTTATTTACGCATTGTTGGAAGTTTGAGATGTATCTTTCCATGCCTTTTTCTTTAGATTTGCATATAATATGTACATATATTGCTCAAATATAAAGATAAATTATACATATTTTACTTCGCTCTTTTTAATTTGCAAATTATTTCAAATTTATAGACAACATAAAGAACTTCTACATCTTTTAACCAGATTTACCAAATTTTTAAGATTTTAGCATATCTGCTTTATCACTGTCTATATATTTTTGTTTTGTTTTGTTTTTGTAGTACTGGGGATTGAACTCAGGGGCATTCTTCCTGTGAACTACACCACCAGCCCATTTTTTATTGTTTTTGAAACAGGGTCTCACTAGGTTGCTGAGAGTCTTGCTACATTGCTGAGGCTGGCCTCAAACCTGTCTCAGCCTCCAAAGTACTAGGATTACAGGAATGTGCTACTATGCCCACCTACTCCATACATTTTTTTTCTGTGCAATTTGAAAATAGGTTGCATTCATCATGCCTGTTTATCCCTCAATATATAATTCATACTTCAGTGTGTATTTTTTACAAGTAAGGATACTCTTAATACAGTTACCAAATTCAGTATTTTCTTTTTTTTTTTTTTTTTTGGCAGTACCAGGGATTGGACCCAGGGGCATTCTACCTCTGGGCTACACCACCAGCCCTATTTTTTATTCTTTATTTTGAAACAGGGTCTCACTAAGTTGAGGAGGGCCTCAAAGTAGCTGACGCTGGCCACGAACCTGGATCCTCCAGTCTCAGCCTCCCAAGTCCAGGATTACAAGCGTGTGCCACCACGCCCGGCTGTCCTTTTTTATTTAGTGCTTAAATTGTCCCAGATTTGGCCAGTGGGAGACTCTAAGCATAATCCTGTGTCCTTTCTTTTTTTTTTTTCGTTACTGGGGATAGAACCCAGGGGCATTCTACCTCCAAACTACACCCCCAGCCCTATTTTTTATTCTTTATTTGGATAGAAACAGGGTCTCACTAAGTTGCAGAGGCCTCACTAAGTAGCTGAGGCTGGCCGCGAACCTGGATCCTCCTGTCTCAGCCTCCCAAGTACTGGGATTACAAGTGTGCACCACTACGCCCAGCTCCGGAGTCCTTTTAAAATGCCCATGACTTTTTTTTCCCCTTTGGTACTAGGGATTGACTCCAGGAGTGCTCTACTACTGAGCTACACCCCTGACCCTATTTTATTTTTTATTTTGAAACAGGGTCTCACTAAGTTGCAGAGGGCCTCACTAAGTAGCTGCGGCTGGCTACGAACCTACAATCCTCCTGTCTCAGTCTCCCAAGTAGTGGGATTATAGGCATGAGCCACCATGCCCGGCCTAGAGTTCTACTTTAAAACAAAATTTAATAACAGGCAAAAATAATAAGAATAAACATTATGAATTTTTTTTGCGGTACCGGGGATTGAGCCCTGGGGCATACCCCCGGCCCTATTTTTTATCCTTTACTTTGAAACTGGGTCTCATGAAGTTGCGGAGGGCCTTACTACGTAGCTGAGGCTGGCCGCGAACCCGGATCCTCCAGTCTCTACCTCCCAAGTACTGGGATTACAAGCATGCGCCACCACGCCTGGCTAAACATTATGAATTTAAAGACAGAAAGCTACAAATCTTCACTCAAATAAATATGCAATAAATGACTTTTCAAGTACAGTACTGTCCTTAAAATTACTACTTTCAATAATTACTATTTAGTCACTTACCTATGATGTCTTCTTATCTCTGCACATTCTACCGCCATCCCAAATATAACAGCACTTGCTGGTATAACTTTCCCATACTTTTCACAATTACCATTTTCACCTATAGTCTGAAAATACAACAACAAAAATCATTATCACATGAATGCAAAAAATGTATATATGACAAGTTATGAAAATAAACTTAAAATAGTAAGGGAAGATCAACAAGTAAAGGATTTTTCTCTTTAAGAAAGTATTTTCACTGATATATGTTTTTGTTTGTTTTGTTTTTGTGGGGGGGAGGTACTGAGGCTTGAATCCAAGGGCATTCTACCTTTGAGTTATATCCCCAGTCCTTTTAATTTTTGTTTTTCCCTAGGTTGCTGAGTCTCTAGACATTGCTGAGGCTGTCCTTAAACTTGTGATCCTCCTGTCTCAGCCTCGCAAGTACTGAGATTACAGGCATGTGCCGCCACACTCTAGCTATTTTAAATCCAAATTATCTGAGCCGGGCATGGTGGTGCACGCTTGTAATCCCAGTACTTGGGAGGCTGAGACCAGAGGATCTGGGTTCTCGGCCAGCCTCAGCTACTTAGTAAGGCCCTCCGCAACTTAGTGAGACCCTGTTTCAAAATAAAGAATAAAAAATAGGGCTGGGAGTGTAGCTCGGAGGTAGAACGCCCCTGGGTTCAATCCCCAGTACTGCAAAAAAAAAAAAGAAACAAATTATCTTCTGTACATAGAAAATTTTTATTACATATTAATATCCCTTCATTCATAATACACATTATATGTTCTATATCTATGATTTGTGAGACACAGCGGAGAGTTTCTATACAAAATATAAGAGTTAATCCTACCCGGTCAGTAGCCTGGGTTCAGCAAGTAGCTTAAAACAGTACGGATCCAGCATCACGACGCTCGCTTTGGATGATGTGCCAAATTTCCAACAAGTGAGGGCTGGGACTGGAATGACCTCCCTTTTCTTTATCGTGCATGTGTGTGTGTGCGCGCGTGTGTGCATGCGTGTGTGCATCCATGTGCGCACGCGTGTGTGCATGTGTGTGTGTGTGTGTTACCAGGGATTGAACCCCATAAGCATTCAACCTGTGAGCTACACCCCAGCCCTTTTTAACTTTTTTTTGTTTGGAAATAGGGTCTTCCTAGGTTGCTGAGTCTCACTACACTGCTGGAGGCTGGCCTTGGACCTGTGATCCTCCAGTCTCAGCCTCCCATTATTTTTTATTTTGAAACAGGGTGTTACTAAACTAACACGCAGTGGCCTCGAACCTGCAATCCTCCAAACTCAGCCTCCTAAGTACTGGGATTACAGGCATGCACCACAGTGCCCAGCTAAGTATCTCCCGTTTACAACCATACTCAAGAATTACATAGTCAGTCCCTTCACAAGGTAACCTCAATTCTATGAATTCCTTCCTACAGTACAGAAGATTTTTTGCCTGTACACCTCATTTGGGCATAGAAGTATACACTGCATTATGTTGTCAATAAATGTTTTTTACATGGATTTCTTCCCAAATATGTACCTTGACAGTGGGAAACATATTTCATATTGCTTTGTAAATACTCTAGGGGTTCAATAAATCTGTTAAAATAATGAATTCTTAATCAAATTTAAGCATTTTCATATTGCTTACCTTTGGCTGCAAAAGTAAATGCTCCCATGCATGAATCAAACTCTCCACAATTCCTTCTCCAAATAAACCTGCATCGACAGTTTCTGTTACAACTAGGGACACTCTATAGAATGATTTTTTAAAGATATGTGTAAGTAAAGTATCATGCTATTTATATAAAGATGTCAAAGCTGAGAGAAGAGAGAAATGAAGAGTATATTACAGAAACTGTGCACATGTAACATTTTCTAGTACATTTCATTTTAAAATCTGCCGGTGAATTTCCAGGAACTTAACTCTAATGGTCCTCAGGCTCCTCTGTTCTCCACTGGCTCCTCCCACTCATTGGGGGCGGGAGAGAGCTGACCGCGGCCCTTGGCACTGTGGCCTGCTTAAGTTCCTCTTTCACTGCCTAAGTCCCCAAGAGTTGTTCATACCCATCGCCTCTCCCAGTCCCCTTCCTTTATGCCAAGCAACTGGACTTCTAACACTCTAAAAATATTCTCTATCATCAATGACTCCTACTTATTAAAATAAACTGTCTTGCTCACTTGTCATTTTTCTTGACTACAAGTAACATTTTTCTTTTTTCTGGTACTGGGATTGAACCCAGGGACATTCTACCTCCAAGCTATACCCTCAGCCCTTTTTATTTGTTATTTTGAAACAGTCTCAATAAGTTACTCAGGGTCTCACTATGTTGCTAGGGCTGGCCTTGAACCTGCGATCCTCCTGTCTCAGCCTCTCAAATACTGGGATTATAGCATGTGCCACCACGCCCGACTACAAGTAACATCTAATGCAGGTAAGAGCCTCCCTCCCTCTCAAAAATCCAGTCTCCATCTCCTGTGACACTGTATTACCCACATTTGCCTCTTAGACGTTTGACGTGGCTCTCATAACTTCTGGAGTCTTCACAAAAGCCTAGTCTCCAGAGCTCTGCTCTTCTGTCCTTTCTTTCTAGAAAATTCTGCTTAATGACATACTAAAATAATTTCTGCCTTCCCTGAATTCCTTTAACTCTTATTGCCAGTATCATTCATTTTTGTAGTTTGAAGACAAAGAAAAGTTTCATGAATATTTCTTATTTTCTTCTTTAGGTCATAGGTGCCTTGAGAGCAAGAATGCCTTTGGTATCCCCCACAGTGCCTATACCCAATATTACACACATATACAGAAGTATCCAGTATTTACGGTTATGTACACTTAGAATATATAAGGTATCTCAAGTCATCTAGTCCAACATCCTGGAGTCTAGACATCTGCTTATGGTCAAAATGAATTGTAAAAGTCTGCACTGGAATTTTCTTGTGTGTGTGTGTGTGTGTGTGTGTGTGTGTGTGTGTGTATGGTATTGGGGATTGAACCCAGGGGCATTCTAGCTCCAAGCTACACCCCCAGCCCTATTTTTTATTCTTTATTTTGAAATAGGATCTCACTAAGTTGCGGAGGGCCTCACTAAGTAGCTCAGGCTGGCCGCAAACCCGGATCCTCTGGTCTCAGCCTCCCAATTACTGAGATTACAAGCATGTGCCACCATGCCCGGCTCTGTACTAGAATTCTTATCTCCTGATTCAAAGCCAGTAGATTTTTCTACAACTTTATCTGTGAGAAAAATACAAACTGAATTAAAGTAACCTTTGATTTATGCTATGGGTTGAATTGTGTACCCCAAATATTCTATGTTGAAGCCTTAACCCCAGATATGACAGCATTTGGAGAGCCTTTAGGAAGTAACTAAAGTTAAATGAGGTGATCAGGGTGGGGCCCTAATCCAACAGGATTGGTGTCCTTATAAAAGAAGAAACACTAGAGAACTTTCTACCACACAGTGCAGTGAAAAGGTAGGTGTCTGCAAGCCAGGATGAGAAACCTCACCTGAGAAACCAAGCATCTGATGTTAAGCCTGGACCCAGTCTGCTGTTTTGTTACTGCAGCCGAGCAGACTAAGACAATTCAGGACAGCAGGTTTTTTCCATAAAATGGGCATATACCTGCCTTAACAATCTAATATATTTCTTTTATGAGAATGAAGGTAGAAATCATTGAAAAGGTTAAGTACTATGCAAACACTATATATGGGAGACTTAAAGATCAGAGTTCAAATAACACTAGAGTATAAAAAAGATTTCCTTTCAAGATAAACTGAATAGGCCGGGCATGGTGGCACACACTTGTAATCCCAGTACTTAAGAGGCTGAGACAAGAGGATCGCAGGTTCGAAGCCAGCCTCAGCAACTTAATGAGGCTGTCAGTAACTTAGTGAGATCCTGTTTCCAAATAATTAATAAAGAGGGCTGGTGGTGTAGCTCGGAGGTAGAATGCCCCTGAGTTCAATCCCCAGTACCCCCCCCAAAAAAAGATAAACTGAATTTAAGATAAAAAGATAGATAACCCAGGAGAAGTAATAAAAAAATGCTATAGCCAGACGCCGTGGCGCACGCTTATTCCCAGTACTTGGGAGGCGGAGACGGGAGGATCCGGGTTCGTGGCCAGCCTCAGCTACTTAGTGAGGCCCTCCGCAACTTTGTGAGACCTGGTTTCAAAATAAAGGATTAAAAAATAGGGCCGGGGGCGTAGCGCGGAGGTAGAACACCCCTGGGTTCAATCCCCGGTACCGCAAAAAAAAAAATAAGTAATATAAAAATAAAAATTAAAAAAGGCTATTAAAAAGAGAAAGAAACAGAAACTGTCTTTAAAATAAAAGTGTTGGACCAGATGATTTTTAAAACCCCTTCTAGTTCTAAAACTCCATCACTCTCATGGTATGGATCACAGTGAGACAACGTGCTAAAAAGCCAAGATTTATGGAATTACATTCAAAGCACTGAAAGGGAACAGGTCAGAATCCGTTGACAACTGATCCTCCCAAGCTTGCACTTTAAACAAGGCTATTCAACCAAAATGTGATGAGTCCACCAAGTCTGAACTGCTATGGTTTAAATATAATTTTTAAATAGTTATTGATTATACAGGATTTATTATCCACTTGTACAAATTAGAATACTGAAATTAACAAAAGTAAAGTAACTTGCTAAATGTCAAGTGTATTTATGAAATTCCTTCCCACAAATTTCTCAAGATCTTTAAATATTTTTCTGAAGCGTATGTTATTATGAAAATCTTTTATTAACCTATTCTATATCCATATCTTTACAAAGAGTGTTAGCATTTTTGCTAGATATAGAACCTATAAATGTATCTTCATTAAAAAAGTAAAACAGTGAATTACAACACTAAAATCAGTTTATAATATAATACCTTTCAGGAATGTGTTTTGGAATTTCTATGTCAAGTGACTTCATATGTAGGAGTTTTATCCCTGCTTCCATCTTGTTTGCAGCTACTACATCACAGGCAAGTTCATACATGGTCTTGGATAACTCACAGGCATACACCGAGTGGGCTCCAGCTTTTTTAGCAAACATACTACAAACATAAAAAGTACTCCATCAACATATAAATTGAAAAACTAATAATCCACTGTACTTTTTAAATTTCAATGGAATTATGATGCTTTAAACATATGGCTTTCCTTTTCATTCTTTAAAACAACCGTTATCCATTCAGCATCAAAAATATGAACTAATATTTCTGTTGAGAAACAAATCATACAAGTCATGCCATCTACCCTATTAAGACACAGTTGACATGAAAAATGCTAACAGGCTTTCCAGAATCCACCAGAATGTTAGTACAAAAAAACCTCTTAAAACTCATTATTCAAAATTTCAGTAAGCCGGGTGTGGTGGCGTACGCCTGTAATCCCAGTACTTGGGAGGCTGAGACAGGAGGATCGCAGGTTCGAAGTCAGCCTCAGCAACTTAGTGAGGCTCTCAGTAACTTAGCGAGACCGTTTCCAAATAAAAAATAAAATAGGGCTGGAGGTATAGCCCAGAGGTAGAAGGCCCCTAGGTTCCACCCTCAGTGCCACAAAAGAATAAATAAAATTTCAGTAATAATCTCAAGACTTTTCTTCAGCCCTTGATAAAATAAAAGTTATAATAAAAAATACAGTAGTAATAGTTGCATAAACAACCCTAACAAGATTATGATAAATAACTGCTATTTTTAAATTCCAATGTTAAATTTTCTATATCTGGCAAAATCTTGAATTACATTAATATACACTTATATATAACCAAAACACAATTGCAACAAACCTCAGTATTCCAGTTCCTGCTCCAATATCCAAAACACTTTTGAACCCTGAACGAACTGCCTTCTGGATTGCTGCACTGTAGATCATATTCCTCTTGGTGTCATTAAGCATGATAAAGTGCCAGCGTTCCACTAGCCAGTTTGCAACTCGATAAAAATTCTCCTTCGCATCACTGAAATCAGGGTTCAGCTTCAACGCTTTATGGAAATATCCAGCCGCTTCATCTCTAAAGCCCATTCTAGAGTAAAATAGTAACAAAGACAAAATACATCAGCTACATGCTACCAATTACCCTGCTTTTGTTCATACCACTCACCTGGCCTGAGAATCCTTTACCAGCACCTCAAATCCCACAGAAGGGAGGAGGCTGCCTCCTTTGGGAAACTTTCTGAGGGGTGCAATCCTCATTACTTCTTTTTTCGCCAAATCCCTACTATATTTATGCATCCCAGATCACTAAAAAGTACTTAAAGCACGCTTGTAATCCCAGTACTTGGAAGGCTGAAACAGGAGGATTGCAGGTTCGCAGCCAGCCTCAGCTACATAGGCCCTCCACTTAGGAGACCCTGTTTCAAAATATAGAATAAAAAATAAGGCTGGGGGTGTAGCTCAGAGGTAGAATACCCCTGGGTTAAATCCCCAGTATCACAAAACATAAAAATAAAAAATAAGGCTGGGGGTATAGCTCGGAGGTAGAATGCGCCTGGGTTCAAACCCCAGTACTGCAAAAAAATAAAATATAATAATAATAATAATAATAATAATAATAATTGTAATGTGCTTTATTTTATCAGGTTACTTGTTAATGTGAATAAACAAGCTTCAGTTGACAATCTGCCTTATTTTCCTAATTATCATACTGAACAATTAGAAACTATCAAATCCTTGTCTCTTAAAGGAGTATTCAGTATTATTCCCTTGACCATGTTAATTAAGACTTAAATGCACAGTAGTTACATTACTGAGACTAATAATGTTTGATAAGTACTTCTTTTTTTTTTTTGCGGTACCAGGGATTGAACCCAGGGGCGTTCTACCTCCGCGCTACACCCCCGGCCCTATTTTTTTATACTTTATTTTGAAACCAGGTCTCACGAAGTTGCAGAGGGCCTCACTAGGTAGAGAGAGAGAGAGAGAGAGAGAGAGAGACAGGGAGGGAGGGAGGGAGGGAGAGAGAGAGAGCGCTGAGGCTGGCCACGAACCTGGATCGAACCTGGATCCTCCGGTCTCTGCCTCCCAAAGTACTAGGATTACAAACGTGCGCCACCACACCTGGCTTGATAAGTATTTCTTATACAAAGCTCTTCATTGGATAAAACTTAATATAACCAGATGAGGAAAGGAATAATACTAGAAAACAATCACTGGCATATACAAAATGACATAATGGTGTTTCCTAAATAAGAATTGTCCCATTATTTTGTTGTTTTTTTGGTCTTTTTGCGACGGACCAGCTCAGCCGGAGAGCATTGAGACCGACGGGACAGGGGTCTCAGGAAGGTGGGCATACGGTACTGGGGACTGAATCCAGGGGCATTCTACCTCCAGGCTACACTCCCAGCCCCATTTTTTTATTCTTTATTTTGAAACAGGGTCTCACTAAGTTGGAGAGGGCCTCACTAAGTACCTGAGGCTGGCCGCGAACCCGGATCCTCGGGTCTCAGCCTCCCAAGTACTGGGATTACAAGAGTGTGCCACCACGCCCAGCTGTCCCATTATTTTGTACAAAGCAGTGAGCCCAGACTAAAGCAAATCCAAAAACAAGTTTTTGGTTTCTACCAGTTTTCCTACTAATAAAGTTTCCATGTGAGTTCATAAAAATTCCAATGAAGAAGAAGGTTGTTCTATAGAAAAGATGTCATATTTCATTTATAGAAAAACTTATGTAAACATAGTATTTACTGAGTCAATCTTTGCTCATATTTTCATCAACTTATTTTGCAGCCTCAACAGAGGTACTCTATTTTGACAGCTAGAATGTTGTTGTTGTTGTCATTGTTGGTATTGTTGGTTTTGGTACTGGGAGCTCTACCTCTGAGCTACATCCCCAGCCCTTTATATTTTTTATTTTGAAACCCAATCTCACTAAGTTGCTGAGGGTCTCACAAAGTTGCTAAGGCTGGCCTGAAACTTGTAATCTTCCTGTTAAAGCCTCCCAAGTATTGGAATTCAGGTGTGTACCACCACGCCCAGCTGCTAGAATGTTTTTTAATAAATAACTGCTAACAAAAAATTCTATAATGAAAGCTGGGTATCAGGCAGACTTGGTGGTGCATGCTTGTAATCTCAGTACTTAGGAGGCTGAGACAGGAAAATCACAGGTTTGAGGACAGCCTCAGCAAGCAGTGAGACTCTTCTCAACCTAGCAAGACCCTGTTTCAAAATAAAAAAATAAGCCGGGTGTGGTGGCACACCCAGTACTTGGGAGGTGGAGACTGGAGGATCCGGGTTCGCAGCCAGCCTCAGCTACTTAGTGAGGCCTCCGCAACTTCGTGAGACCTGGTTTCAAAATAAAGTATAAAAAATAGGGCCAGGGGTGTAGCTCAGAGGTAGAATGCCCCTGGGTTCAATCCCCGGTTCCGAAAAAAAAAAAAAACTACAAAATAAAAAAATAAAAAGGGCTGGGGGTATAGCTCAGAGGTAGAATACACCTGGGTTCAATTCCCAGTACCACAAAAAAAAAAAAAAAAAACCTGGGCATCAGAGATAAAAGTATCAAGTCCATTATTAACAGCTAATGGAATCAAAACACATTTAAGAGAAATTCTGTGGTTACTTACGGCTTTGTAGTTAATTATTAATAACATCAAAATTTAGGCGGATATGATTTGAGGAAAGAGAGGCAGTTAGCAGAGGAATGCACAAAAATAACTAAAAGGAATATGTAAAATGAGACTCACCTAAATTACGACAAATTTTGGAAATTGCTACTTTCCAACTTGGCAAAACCATGTGCTCTCCCCATTAGTTTGAAACTCAAATTCTGTAGCAAGGTTAACCTTTCATTGTATTTCCTATAATTTCTCAAAAATTTCAAGTCAGGCGTGGTGGCGCACGCTTGTAATCCCAGTACTTGGGAGGCTGAGACAGGAGGATCCGGGTTCACAGCCAGCCTCAGCTACTTAGTGAGGCCCTCCACAACTTAGTGAGACCCTGTTTCAAAGTAAAAGAATAAAATAGGACTGGGGGTGTAGCTCAGAGGTAAATTGCCCCAAAGTTCCATCCCCAGTACCACACACACACAAAAAAAATTCTGCACATGGGCTAGAGTACAGAAAGAGTTAACATGGCAGTATCCTTTGAGAGGTTTGCTTACAAGTTAGCCCTTGGCTGGCATGTGGGAAGTTGGATTTTTGGGAGGGTTCCTAGTACCCTAACTGCTAAGAGTGGTTCACAGTACCTAAACCTTTTGTACAGCATGGTTTATGCTGGATATCTGCTTTCCGTCTGGGCGCCTAGAATTTTAGTACATGTTAGACAGAGGGTCCAAACACACACAAAATAAGTGTCCAGCCCCACAAAAAAAAAAAAAAAATTAAAAACAAACACTGGGCTGGGCGTGGTGGTGCACGCTTATAATCCCAGTTACTTGGGAGGCTGAGACAGGAGGATCGCAGGTTTGAGGCCAGCCTCAGCAACTTAGTATGGCCCTCTGCAAGTCAGTGAGACCCTGTTTCTAAATAAGGAATAAAAAATAGCACTAAGGGTGTAGCTCAGAGGTAGAATGCCCCTTGGTTCCATTCCCAGTTCTGCAAAAATAAATAAATAAATAAATAAACACTGGGCATGGAGTCGCTACTAAGCTTTCCTGATGAGCAACATTTCACAAGTGTTGCCATAACTTACTGCTAGGGAAAAAAGTACATTTCATGTGACTTCACTGTGAGAGAACCTTAGGAGGCTTGCACCTGGTTTCTTTCAGACTTTGCCTCATGCACCTTTTCCTTTGTTAATTTTGCTTTAAAACCTTTCACAATAATAAATCAGAGCCATGACTACAACTATATGTTGAGTCCTGTGAGCCCTTCTACAAAATCAGCAAACCTGGTCTTAGAGAGACCCCAAGATAGCCTGATATTGATTTATTGCTAAATTCATCCTTCTTGCCTGTGTGAAAAATGTTCCTGGCCCTTTAATATTTTTCCACCAGTCAGTAAAAAAGTGCTGGAGATAATTCAGGAGGCAAGAGCTTTGCTTCCAGGTTCCAGTGTGGCTCAGGGCTTGTCCAGCACTGAGCTCCCGAGGTACGTGGTACCCAGCAGCATCCAACAGTTAGCAGCTTTGCCCAGGACTCGCCCGTACTGAGTGCTTTTATAACAGAGTGCCTCTGGTTTGACATTTCCCCATGAAGCTTTTTATGATACCCAAAGGCAAGACACCAGCAAGTTCTGGAGAACAGACTTACAAGTTCTCTGGCAAGATACCAGTGACTTCTCTGCCACCCTGTGAACCATAACTATGCCCTCTCTAACAAGGGCTGGAGATCAGTCCAGTAGGGGGACTCTTCCTTGTATACTCTTATCTCAACTCTAGGGGCAATAATTACTACCTAGTATATAATATAGCATTAAAACTGCTATGCTGAGCCAGGCATGGTGGTGCACACTTGTAATCCCAGTATTTGGAAGGCTGAGAACGGAGGATCTGGGTTCGCAGCCAGCCTCAGCTACTTAGTGAGGCCCTCAGCAACTTAGTGAGACCCTGTTTCAAAATAAAGAATAAAAAATAGGGCTAGGGGTGTAGCTCAGAGGTAGAATGACCCTGGGTTCAATCCCCAGTACCGGAAAAAAAAAAACCTGCTATACTGTTACATGTCTGTTATATGTTATTCCTATATTCTTTTGAGTTCTCTTCACTTGTTACTAGCTAATCCCTCCCAGTCCCAGGGGGCTATAGTTAATTCTTTACATTAAACTTCCCCTGCTCAAATTACTATATAACTGATCCCTGATTCAGACTGATACAAAACAATTCTTAACAAGTAATATTGAAATCACTACAAACCTGAAGAGATGTTCCCCCATACTATTGCAAATCACTTCATCATCGGGAAACAGCTCCAAGGCCTGCTCATAGCAACCAAGTAAGTCTTGTATTCGATTGAGTGCATCAAGCTCCTCAGCCCATCTGAAGAGGGTATACTGAAAAGTTTCCTTAACAAACAAGAAAAAAGTGAGTATATCAATAAGGATGAAAGAATGTACAACTCTAACTGAAGATTCCAGAGAATGAAACTTAACTATTATTGAATGGTTACCTTAAATTTCACTCAACGGTAGTAAGCACTGCTTATCAAATAAAAACATACACAAATGGATAAATTTTACCACCTACATGGCAATAATATGCAGGATTAGACATTTTGACCACTCTGTAAACTCATTCTATTCTTGGCTCCCATATGATACTCTACTGATTCTCTTCTATGTATGTGTGTATGTGTGTGTGTATTACTGAGGATGGAATCCAGGGGCCTTCTACCTCCGGGCTATACCTCCAGCTCTATATTATTTTTTATTTGGAAACAGGGTCTTGCTAAGTTGCTGAAAGCCTCACTAAGTTGCTAAGGCTGTCCTCGAACTTGCGATCCTCCTGTCTCAACCTCTCACGTACTGGGATTACAGGCGTGCACCACCACACCCGGCTCCTTTTTATTTTTCATTGTGAAACAGGGTCTTGTTGAGTTTCCCAGGGTCTAAGTTGCTGAGACTGGCCTCAAACCTGTGATTCTCCTGTCTCAGCCTCCCAATTACTGGGATTATAGGTGCATACCCCATGCTAGCCAATAAATTTTTTTTTTTTTTGGAGGTACCGGGGATTGAACCCAGGGGCATTCTACCTCCGGGCTACACCCCCCAGCCCTATTTTTTGTTCTTTATTTTGAAACAGGGTCTCACTAAGTTGTGCAGGGCCTCACTAAGTAGTTGAGGCTGGTCGCGAACCCGGATCCTCCGGTCTCAGCCTCCCACATACCAGGATTACAAGCGTGCGCCACCATGCCCGGCTCAATATTTTTTAAGACAGCTATTATCCCTCTTTACAGAGGAGGAAACTAAGAAACAAAGAACTGAAGAAAGAACACTTGAGTTGATCCACTATTCTACACCCGCCTACATAAAGGAGCAAACTATCTCAATATATCATCTCCTAGAGTAGGCAGCTGACCCTGAAATTTACACTAAATTTATGTGAACTACAAAGTCTAGATGCTGCTGACATCGAGTGGGTAGAGGATGGGGAAGCTGCTAAAAAAAAAGTCCTACAATGCACAGGATAGCCCTCACAACAAGGAATTAACCCATCCAAAATGTCTATAGTGCAGAGGTTGAGAAACTCAGAGAAAAAGATGAATATGAAAGTAAGTTAAATCATTTTTTCAAATTTCCAATTTTTCAAATGTACAGTATTTCAACAGGTAACTGTTGCAAATAATTACTGTGTTCAAAGATCCATCATCAAATAATGATTACTTTAGGTTAATTACACTTTTTTTTTCGGTACTGGGGATTGAACGCAGGGGCGTTCTACCTCCGCCCTATGCCCCCAGCCCTATTTTTTATCCTTTATTTTGAAACCGGGTCTCACGAAGTTGCAGAGGGCCTCACTAAGGGGACAGAGAGAGAGAGAGAGAGAGAGAGAGAGAGAGACAGGGAGAGAGCGAAAGAGCTGAGGCTGGACGCGAACCCGGATCCTCCGGTCTCTGCCCCCCAAAGTACTGGGATTACAAGTGTGCGCCACCACACCCGGCTTAATTACACTTTTTTGTTGTTTTGTGTTACTGGGGATTGAACCCAGAGGCATTCTACCTCCAAGCTACACCCCCAGCCCGATTATTTATTTGGAAACAGGGTCTCACTAGGTTGCTGAGAGCCTCACTAAGTTGCAGAGGCTGGCTTGGAACCTGTTATCCTCCTGTCTCAGCCTCCTAAGTACTGGGATCACAAGCATGCGCCACCACGTCCAGCTTCCCAGCCCTTTTTTTTTTTTTTTTTTGCGGAACTGGGGATTGAACCCAGGGTCATTCTACCTACGAGCTACACCCCCGGCTCTATTTTTTAGACTTTATTTTGAAACCAGGTCTCAAGAAGTTGCGGAGCGCCTCACTAAGTAGCTGAGGGCTGAGGCTGGCCAAGAACCCGGATCCTCCTGTCTCCGCCTCCCAAGTACAGAGTCCAGCACTCCCAGCCCGGTTTTGAAACAGGATCTCGACAGGTTGCTGAGAGTCTAAGTTGCTGAGGCTCCTCTAGAACCTGGGATCCTCCTGTCTCAGCCTCCCAACAACTGGGATTACAGGCGTACACCACCACTCCTGGCTCATTGCACATTTTATTCAAACAGGGACTGACACACAGTATTTTTTCCACACCCAAGTGCAAAGGCTCCAAGGCAGGGGCATGCTCAAATTAGATGTAGGGGGCGGTAGAGGATCACCTGAGGCGTCATTTGCAATTCGAGGACCTTTTGAATTTTTGGTGCGATGTAATTTTTGAAATAGAAAAGTGACATCATTTTGCTTTTGTTACAAAAGGCTGGCTGTGTTGAGACAGATTGCAGAAGAGAGCCGAGTAGAGAACCTACTGCAACAATCGGCAGATGATGGAGGCTTAAACCAGGATAATAAAGAAGAAAAACAAGGACAAGTGATGAGATTCTAGACATAACTTTGAAGTGTGGTCAACAGGATTTTCTGCTGGACTGTTTGTGGACATGAATAAAACTAAGGAGCCAAGAGTGAACAGTAAATAGCAATCACCAACCACGAACCCACGGGAAAACTCCCCCTCCGCCTTTGTTGTTTTTTTTTTTTTTAATGCTATGCCAGCAGGTGAACGAAGAGGTCTCACCTTCACGTCGTCTTTCAGCTCCGGGGCCAGGCTGAGCACGAGCAGGTAATGGGCGTAGGCGGTGCCGAAGTCCTGGGCGCCCAGGCAGTGCTCGGCGCTCTGCAGGGACCGCGACACCAGCTCGTCGCGGCCGGCCGTCCCGGCGCCTCCCGCTGCGCCCCGGCGGGGCCTGGGCCGCGAGTGGGGCATGGCGCGCCACTGCTTCGACGACCACAGGGAAGACTCCTCTGGGAAGGGGCGGGGAGACTCCTGAGCGCCACACTTCCGCGTGACACCGGCTCGGGAGCCAGCAAAGTTATTCCTCCGCGCAGGTAAACGCGCCCACCGCGGCGGCGGAAGCTCCGCCCTCTCCCGCAGGCAGGAAGCTCACGCAGCGCCGGCCGCGACGCACGCACGCATGACGTCAGCGCGCGCGGCGTGGGCACGTTGCCGCCCGCCCCCTCCCGCAGGAGGGAAGAGCGCGGGCGGCCGCTGCGCATGCGCCTGTGGCAACATGACTGAAGGGACCTTTTTTTCCCTCTGTTTTTTTTTTTTTTATACTGGGGGGCTGAACCCAGGAGCATTCTACCTCTGAGCTACACCCCCAGCCCTAATTTATTCTTTAGTTTGAGACAGGGTCTCACTAAGTTGCTGGGGCTGGTCCTCAAACTTGTGATCCTCCTGTCTCAGCCTCCCAAGTATTGGGATTTCAGGTGTGCACCACCACGCCCAACTTAGACAGGACCTTTCCACCCGTCTTATTGCCTCAGCCGAAACCAGAACTTGCTGTTGCTCTTTTCTCCCCTCCAGGAGTGTGTGGCAAGACCCTACTCTGAAGATACAATCAGCACGAAGCTGCCCCCGCATCTGACACAAGGGCAGGCACGCGTGGAGATGCTTAGGCATTTTGGGTAGTGACGCACCTGATCTCACAGTGGCAAGACTGGAAAGAACACGGAGATAAAAGCACTTAGATGTGACAGAGAAAGTGCTTTCACAGGCAGTTTAAATCATTCTCACAAACTCAGTGAGGTGGACCTTTGGATCACACCCAGAGCAGGAAAAGGGGACATCCTGAGAAAGAGCTTGCCCGAGGTCACGCCACCCTCGTGCCATTGGTTGGGCTCGAATCCAAGTTTCCTGACCACCTGTTACAGTAATACAGAGAAAGGGTTTACCTCAAGCGTGGCCCCTATTGTAGATTCGAAACTTAAAAAGGGAGGGGGAGTATAGGAATTACAACTGAAAGAAGTCGTTCTATTTTTTGTCCCCATTTTCAAATGAGCTGGTGGTATAGCTCAGTGGTAGAGCACTTGCCCAGGTTGCACAAGGCCTGGGTTTGATCTCCAGCACAGCAAAAGAAGAGAAGAAAAGAAAGAAAGAAGAGGAACTATATGAGCAGACCCCAGAAAGAACTGTAGCCATGAGAGAAGTGTGACCATAAGTACGGGAGAATTCCCTGAGCTTTTCCTCCCTTAGGCCTCCAATCTCTTACTAGTTCCTTCTATTAGCAGAACCCTATCCACAGCCAGCCAGTAATGGAGTAGTCTGTGGAGGTCAACCTCTCTCAGGACACAGAGCAGGGCAAAGAAGGGTAGAAAATGCTTCTGTGGGACAAATAGAAAGTAACCCACATGCTGGGCGTGGTGGCGCACGCTTGTAATCCCAGTACTTTGGGAGGCGGAGACCGGAGGATCCAGGTTCGCGGCCAGCCTCAGCTCGCTCTCTCTCTCTCTCTCTCTCTCTCTCTCTACCTAGTGAGGCCCTCCGCAACTTCGTGAGACCCGGTTTCAAAATAAAGTATAAAAAATAGGGCCGGGGGTTTAGCGCGGAGGTAGAACGCCCCTGGGTTCAATCCCTGGTACCGCAAAAAAAAAAAAAAAAGAAAGTAACCCACATAACTGCCAAGTTTTCCTTTTTTACTTCCTAAATATTTTTTCAGTATGCCCTTTCCTGCCCATGCGTATTACCACTGCATTGTTCAGATTCTGTTCATCTTTTACCTCATCTGTTACAATGGCCTTTTCATTATCAGTTTTTAGTCTTGTATCCTTTAAATACATTTTCCATACTGCAGCTAGAATGACCTAAGATGAAACTTTCCCTTTCAGTGATGCCCCAACACCATATCTGTATATTACAAACTTTTTTCCTTAATTATTTGTATAGAGAAGTTCCTAAATCCTAATTAAAGATGCAATTGGGCAGGGCATGGTGGCACACACCTGTAATCCCAAGACTTGGGAGGCTGACACAGGAAGATTGCAGGTTTGAGGTGTAGCTCAGAGGTAAAACACCTCTGGATTCAGTCCCCAGTAACCCCCCAAAAATAAATATGAAATAAAAATAAAAATGGAGCCGGGCGTGGTGGCGCATGCTTGTAATCCCAGTACTTAGGAGGCGGAGACCGGAGGATCCGGGTTGTGGCAAGCCTCAGCTACTTACTGAGGTCCTCTGCAACTTCGTGAGACCCGGTTTCAAAATAAAAGGATAAAAAATAGGGCCGGGGTATAGCTCAGAAGTAGAACGTCCCTGGGTTCAATCCCCGGTACCGCAAAAAAAATAAAATAGAATAAAATAAAAATAAAAGGGGGTTGGGTGTAGCTCAGAGGTAGAAAGCCCCCCGGATTCAATAACACTGAGTACTTAATTTGGTTTTCTTCCACAGCTGAGTTAAAAAAAAAGGAGCAAATATAGTGTTGTTGGTTTTCTGTTTGTTTTGTTTTATTTTGTTTTGTTTGTAGTAAAGCATGCCTTAAAGGATTGACCTGGGGTTGTGTGACAACCCTCAAAAGGTTCTTTGAGCCTGATGGAAAGTAAGTGATCACTGCAGACTAGTTTTTGGGCACCATGAATTTTGGGTGTGAATCTGATCATATAAAGCAAAAATACTAACTGAATGTCTCATCTTTTGATTTTTTTAGAGCAGGTTCACTTAAGCTGTCCAGTCCAAGTGCTTTCCAAGACAAAGATGCCCTCTCCAACCTCTTTATCTGCATGGCTTTCATAAGTTCCAATACCTTTAGGCAAGGGAATTATTATGCAGATGACAAGATGCAAGTAAATTGAGCCTTGAAGGGCAGTTGACTTTTCCTCCCTCTTCCCCACTTAGCGAACTCTGAAGAAGTCTTTATTGAACAGTTTGAAATTGCTGCCTTGAATATTAAGTCCAAGTTATTTAAATTCAGGCTGCATGATTTGGCTCACACTTAACCTTTGTAGCCTTAATCATCAACATTTCCTAATTCACTGCTTTCATTCACACCTACACTAAAGCAGTGCTCTCTCCCATATGTGTGTGTGTGTCTGTATGATATATATATATATATATATATATATATATATATATAGTGTGTGTGTGTGTGTGTGTGTGTGTGTTACTGGGGATGGAACCCAGGGGCATTCTCCCTCTGAACTGTACTCCCAGCCCTATTCTTTTTTTTAAAAAAGAGGCTGAGGCTGCCCATGAACCTGCGATCCTGCTGTCTCTGCCTCCCACATACTGGGATCACAAGCATGCTCTATTATGTTTTCCACCTCAATTTGCACTGCTCACTCTAACTAGTCCTTACCCAATTCAGAATTCTCCACTTGAATATATAGACAGGAAAGCTTTTCTAAACTGTTTTCCATCAAAGTCTACCATCAAAGAAAAGCCCAGGTCCAGATGGTTTTCCAGCCGAATTTTACAAAACCTTTACAGAAGAACTAAACCCAATACTTCACAAGCTATTCCGTGAAATTGAAAGAGATGGAATTCTTCCAAATTCCTTTTACAAGGCCAACATCACATTAATACCAAAGCCAAATAAAGATACCTCAAGAAAAGAAAATTACAGACCAATATCATTGATGAACATAGATGCAAAAATTCTAAATAAAATACTAGCCAAGCACATTCAAAACCATAATGAGAAAATTGTACACCATGACCAAGTTGTTTTCATCCCAGGAAAGCAAGGCTGGTTCAACGTACGCAAAACAATACATGTTATCCACCACATAAATCAAACTAAAAACAAGAATCACATGATCATTTCAATAGATGTGAAAAAAGCATTTGACAAAATTCAACACCCATTCATGTTAAGAACTCTACAGAAAATTGGAATAGAAGGAACATACCTCAACATCATTAATTCAATATATAAGAAACCCAAAGCCAACATCATATTGAACAGGGGAAAATTGCCGGGGATTCCCCTTAAAATCAGGAACAAGACAAGGATGCCCACTATCACCACTCCTTTTCAATATAGTCCTTGAAATTCTTGCCAGAGCAATAAGAAAAGAGAAAGATATCAAAGAAATTCAAATAGGAAAGAATAATTAAAATTATCTTTACTTGCAGATGATATCATCTGATATCTAGAAGACCCAAAGAATTCAACCAAAAATCTATTAGAGCTGATTAACAAATTTAGCAAAGTAGCAGAATACAAGATCAACCTAAAACAATCAGTAGCTTTCATATATGCCAACCATGAATTCACTGAGAAAGAAATCCAGAAAACAATTCCATTCACAATAACTTCAAAACCAATCAAATACCTAAGAATAAACTTAACCAAAGAGGTAAAAGACCTCTACAATGAAAACTATAGAACTCTGAAGAAAGAAATTGAAGAAGATCTTAGAAGATGGAAAGATCTCCCCTGTTCTTGGATAGGCAGAATAAATATTATCAAAATGGCCATTCTGATAAAAATCATCTACAGAGTCAATGCAATCCCTATCAAAATACCAACATCATTTTTCGCAGATCTAGAAAAATCAGTCATTAATTTCATATGGAGAAACAAAAGACCCAGAATAGCCAAAGCAAGTCTCAGCAATAAGAACTATGTAGGAGGCATCACAATCTCTGACTTTAAATTATGCTACAGAGCTATAGTAATAGAATCAGCATGGTATTGGCACAAAAACAGACAGACCAGTGGAACAGAATAGAAGATACAGAAACAAGTCCACAAACTTATAGCCAATTGATTTTTGACAAAGGTGCCAAACACATACATTGGAGAAAGGACAGTCTTTTCAACAAATGGTGCTGGGAAAACTGGTTATCTACCTGTAGAAAAATATAACTAAATCCTTACCTCTCACCCTGCACAAGAATCAACTCGAGATGGATCAAAGACCTGGAAGTTAGACCAGTGACTGAAATTATTAGAGGAGGGCATAGGTTCAACACTCCAACATAGAGGCACAGGTAGAAACTTCCTCAACAAGACCTCCAAAGCACAGGAAATTAAAACAAGAATTAATAGGTGGGACAGCATTAAACTACAAAGCTTCTGCTCATCAAAGAAAACCATCAAGAGACTAAAGAGAAAGCATAAGAAATGGGAGAAGATCTTTGCAAACTATCCCTCTGACAGAGGTCTGATATCTAGGATATACAAAGAACTTAAAAGACTTTACACTAAAAAAACAAATAATCCGATCAAGAAGTGGGCAGCTGAAATGAATAGACACTTCACTAAAGAAGAGATACAAATGGCCAATAGATACATGAAAAAATGTTCAACATCATTAGCAATCAGGGAGATGCAAATCAAAACTACTCTAAGATTTCATCTAACCCCAATTAGAATGGCAATCATTGACCGGGTGTGGTGGCGCACACTTGTAATTCCAGTATTCGGGAGACGGAGACCAGAGGATCCGGGTTTGTGGCCAGCCTCAGCTACTTAGTGAGGCCCTCTGCAACTTCGTGAGACCCGGTTTCAAAATAAAGTATAAAAAATAGGGCCAGGGGTGTAGCTCAGAGGTAAAATGCCCCTGGGTTCAATCCCCGGTACCGCAAAAAAAAAAAAAAAAAAGGAATGGCAATCATTAAGAAGTCAAACAACAACAAATGTTGGCGAGGATGTGGGGAAATATGGACTCTTCTACACTGCTGGTGGGATTGCAAACTAGTTCAACCACTATGGAGGATCAGTGTGGAGATTCCTCAGAAAACTGGGAATGGATCCACCATATGATCCAGCTATACCACTACTGGGTATCATACCAAAAGGATTGAAACTAGAAAACAACAGTAATATATGCATACCCATGTTCACAGCAGCACAATTCACAGTGTCCAAATTATGGAACCATCCTAGGTGTCCATCAACAGATGAGTGGATTACAGAATTGTGGGAATTCTACACAATGGAATTCTACTCAGCAATAAAGAAGAACAAAATAACATCATTTACAAGAAAATCGAAGGAGCTGGAGAACATGTTAAGTGAGATTAGCCAATCACAAAAAGAGAAGAGTCATATGTTTTCATTAGTATGCGCAACCTAGGGAGAAGTGGGGACACAAAAGGGACTCCGGTTGATAATGGAGAACCCTCAGTGGATCAAGGGAAGTGGTACAAGGGAAGGGGAAGGGCAAGAAAGAAGTGTATCAACTGAATTACTATCATAAACAATGTGTACATATGAGAATATACCAACATCATTCTCGGCACTACATATGGGGGGGAGGTGGAGGGACACTAAGAGCTGTGTGCATGTATGTTAATATCAAATTGATATTCATTGTGATGTGAGACTACAATGCCCCTTCTTTACAGACTAGGGACTTTTTATGAGGGATTAGGAGGGAGGAAGAGCAAACAGTCATGTAGTCCTCTGATTGGTGGTTTTAACCACAGACCAGGACAGGTAGATTTAAAGGGCTGGGGGCAAGGGGATGGTCAGAAGCACTTTCCCACCACTGCTGGAGTTCTTTTGTTCTCAACCTCCTCCAGCCAGGCCTCACAGCCAGACCTTACAGTGCCCACAATTTTTCTGTCTTCCTAACTAGAGTTCTTTGGCCTCAAGGAAGTATGTCTTGTTTGTTTTTTAACACCAACATTCAAAATAGCAACAAGAATAAAAGAAGCTTTAGAGCCGAGTGTGGTGGTACACACTTGTAATTCCAGTACTTGGGAGGCTGAGAGAGGAGGTTCACAGGTTCGAAGTCAGCCTGAGCAACTTAGTGAGGCTGTCAGCAACTTAGTGAGACCCTGTTTCCAAATAAGAAAACGAGCTGGGCATGGTGACGCATGCTTGTAATCCTAGTACTTGGGAGGCTGACACTGGAGGATTGCAGGTTTGCAGCCAGCCTCAGCTACTTAGTGAGGTCATCTGCAACTTAGTGAGACTCTGTTTCAAAATAAAGAATAAAAATAGGGCTGGGGGTGTAACATGGAGGTAGAATGCCCCTGGGTTCAATCCCCAGTACCTAAAGAAGGAGGAGGAGGAGGAGGAGGAGGAGGAGGAGGAGGAGGAAGCAAATACCAGAACCAGAGTCCAGATGGGCAACTAAGCAAACTGAAATAACACTATATCAAACAAAAAATAGAACTCAAAATGACAGGAGCCAAAAATCATATCGCAATAATAACACTGAATGCCAAAGGTCTTAACTCACCAATTAAAAAACATAGACTGGCAATGTGGATTAAAGAACATAATCCAACTATTTGCTGCTTATAAGACACTCACCTTACAGCCAAAGATATCCAAATGCTAAAGGTAAAAGGATGGAAAAAGATATACCATGCAAATGGAGACAGAAAACAATCAGGGATAGCAACATTCATATCCGACAAAATATACTTTAAGCTAAAATACATCAGAAGAGACAAAGCTGTCACTTCTTATTAAGAAAAGGAACAATCCAACAAGAAGATATACTAGTAAACATTTATGCCCCAAATGTGGGAGCACCCACTTTTGTAAAACAAACTCTTTGGGACATCAGGTCTCAAATAGACCCAAATAAAATAATATTGGGAAACTTCAACACACCACTCACACCACTAGATTGAGCTTCCAAGCAAAAGATGAGTAAAGACTCTTCAGACCTAAAGAACACTATAAACCAAATGAACCTAATAGACATATACAGAATATTTTAACCAAAAACAGCTGAATACACATTCTTCTCAGCTGCTCATGGAACCTTCTTCAAAATAGACCGCATCTTGGGCCACAAAGCAAGTACCAGCAAATTCAAGAAATGTAATATAATTCCCTGCATCTTCTTAGATCACAACGGAATGAAAGTAGAAATCAGTAGCAGGAAGACCAAAAGAAATTACATAAATACATGGAGACTGAATGATACACTCTTGAATGAGGACTGGATCAGAGAAGAAATAAGGAGAAAATTTTAAAAAATTCCTAGAATTAAACAAAAATAGAGACACAATGTACCAAAATCTATGGGACACTTTGAAGGTGGCATTAAGAGGAAAATTTGTAGCACTGAGTACCCACATAAGAAAAACAGAAAGTCACCAAATAAACAACCTAATGACACACCTCAAGGACCTAGAAAAACAGGAACAGTCTAATCCCAAAACCAGTAGAAGGCAGGAGATAATTAAAATCAGAGCAGAAATCAATGAAATGGAGAACAAAAAAACAATACAAAGGATCAACAAAACAGAAAGCTGGTTCTTTGAAAAGATTAACAAGATTGACAAACCACTAGCTAACCTAACCAAAAGAAAGATAAAATTAACCCAAATTATTAAAATCAGAAATGAAAAAGGAGACATCACCACAGTGGGGGAAATCCAGAGGATCATCATAAACTATTTTGAAAATTTTTATTTCAATAAACTGGAAAACATGGAAGAAATGCCGAGAATGACTGCCGCTCACCCGATCACTCAGGGAAAGATCAAGGCCACCACCCAGAGGGCTGAATCAGAATTGGAGAGATTGGGACAAGTTAGAACTCCAGGAAACATATTTCTAATGATGCTGACTATCGTCAGGTTTGATGTGCCACCTATCATTTACTTAAATAATACTGCATATTTCCAGAACTGCTTCATAGCACAGGAGATAGTTCTCAATATGGGTATAATTTATAGGAAAATCTAGATGGGTTCCTTTATATATTTTAGAATGTGTAACAGTCCATCCTCAAAAGTTGACTATAGCAAAAAAGAGGTTATTGATTGGGGACCCCATGGGGAGCTTTTAGATGGTTTTAATTGAGCTGTAGGTCTACGTTTAGAATATAGAGATAGCTGGGAATCCACAGTGTTTATTACTAAATTAAATCAAAATAGTATGTACCCTACAATAGTGCATTAATTATAGCATTTGGGATAATGTTATTGGTATTATGATTTTAAAAAATACCTGCTTCAGCATGGATACCAGTTATACTTAAAGAACTTTGGCAGGAGATGCCCTCAGTAGCCTTCATGCAGGAACTCTTATCACCCTTAAAGAAAAGAACAAAGAGAAGCCAGTCGTGGTGGTGCACGCTTGTAATCCCAGTACTTGGGAGGTGGAGACCGGAGGATCCGAGTTCGCAGCCAGCCTCAGCTACTTAGTGAGGCCTTCCGCAACTTAGTGAGACCCTGTTTCAAAATAAAGAATAAAAACTAGGGCTGGGGGTGTAGCTTGGAGGTAGAATGCCCCTGAGTTCAATCCCTGGTACTGCAAAAAAAAAAAAAAAGAAAGAAAAGAACAAAGAGGTTTATCTAGTGACTGATTGCTGGAATGGTGATTCTGGCCGGAATCCTTGCCTCTGCTTCCACTGTAGCTGTGGGTATACACCATTCAGTTCAAAATGCCAAATATTTACAGGGCTTCCAAAAGAACTATACAGAAACTTGGCAGATTCAGATTCACATTGACCAAGAAATCCTTAGAGAAATTAGATAGGTAAAAGACTCTGTGATTTTGACTGGAGAACAATTACAGGACTTAAAATGGTCACAAAAACCCATGCATGGTGGCGAATGCTTATAATCCTAGTACTTGGGAAGCTGAGACAGGAGGATCCGGGTTTGCAGCCAACCCCAGCTACTTAGTGAGGCCCTCTGCAACTTAGTGAGACCCTGTTTCAAAATAAAGAATAAAAAATAGGGCTGGGGGGTATATCTCAGAGGTAGAATGCCCCTGGGTTCAATCCCCAGTCCTGCAAAAAAATGTAATTAAATTAAAAAATGATCACAACGTTTGCAATGTTATTATAATATTACTAAATATTGTAACAAAAGTGCCCTATAAGGATAATGATATAGTATGGTCTTGTGTTAAGAATAATTTACTAGTATTAGGTCTTTTCCATAATGCTTCATTAGTTGTACTAAAATTACAGTCTCAAGTTCTAGCCATGGCTAATGCTAAAACTCTAACCTTCACAGGTGCTAACGTCTGTAAAAGCCTGGCTGATGATATGTCTAGTCTTAACCCGTTGAAGTATTTTTCTCCTCTCATGTATGGGGGCTGCTTGGTTTGGGTATCTTGTTTGTAATATCACTTTTTATTCTTTATGTGGTCTGCAAAAATTAGATGGAAACAATTGGTGTTTCGCAAACTAAAAGTTCCAAAACTTATATTACTAGCCTTTTCTCAAAAACGAAAAGGAGGAGATGTTGGGAGCCATCTTGGCCCACCCAGCTGAGGTTACCGTCTTAGAGTGGCTCGGCTATTGTACACAGTACTGGCTGAGTGGAATTTGTCCATTTGCGGGACCTGATGGGATCAATAAGAGTGTGGACTTTGATGCCTTCTCCACCTACCAGTAATGTTTAACCCTACTTTTCTCTAGGCTTGTCCCATGACCACCTGCTTACTTTCCTTATCTCAACCTATGACAATTTGCTGGCTCCTTGTTTAATCATCCTTTTTTTGGCACTGGGGATTGAACCCAGGGGCGTTCTACCTCTGAGCTACTCCCCCAGTCCTATTTTTTATTCTTTATTTTGAAATAGGGTCTAAGTAGCTGAGGCTGGCCGTGAACCCAGATCCTCTGGTCTCAGCTTCCCAAGTGCTGGGATTACAAGCGTGTGCCACCATGCCCGGCCCTTTAATCATCTTTCATGATGCCTTGTTTAAACCTTCTATAAAGAAAGGTGCGACGGACCAGCTCAGCCGGAGAGCATTGAGACCAACGGGACAGGGATCTCGGAAGGTGGGCAAGGAGTCGGCGATGAGTGACAAACAGACAAACAACTTAAGGAAGTTGCATCTGAGTGTATTTTTGCAAAGCTTTAGGCAAGGATTTTATACACAATGATTAGGGAAACAAAATACATCATCAACTGATTGTTGT
>PVJS01017523.1:0-17952 GCA_004027185.1 Glis glis
AAAAAAAAAAAAAAAAACAGGGTCTTGCTAGGTTGCTGATAGTCTCACTAAGCTGCCATGAGGCTGGCCTCGAACCTGTGGTCCTATTTTCTCAGCCTCTCAAGTACTAGGATTATAGGTGCATGCCACCATGCCTGGCTATAAAATTGCTCTTGACTATGAGACAACCTGCACACCTGAACTGATCTAACTGACCCTCCACCTGTGCACTGTGAGCATCTTGCTTATTACCACTGTGGTAAATGATTAAAGGCTTAACTTTTTACTGTGTGGCTTGTGCTTTATTTGTTTATGATGCTGGGGGTCTAGCCTAGGGCCTCAGGCATGCTAGGCAATTGGTTTAGCCCAGCTCTTTTTTTTTTTTTTTTTTTTTGCAGTACCGGGGATTGAACCCAGGGGCGTTCTACCTCCGAGCTACACCCCCAGCCCCATTTTTTGTACTTTATTTTGAAACCGGGTCTCACAAAGTTGCAGAGGGCCTCACTGAGTAGCTGAGGCTGGCCGCTAACCAGGATCCTCCAGTCTCAGCCTCCCAAGTACTGGGATTACAAGCGTGCACCACCATGCCTGGCTTAGCCCAGCTCTTTTGAAATTTTATTTTATATTTTGAGACAAGGTCTCTCTATATTGCCCAGGCTGGCCTTAAACTTTTAATCCTCCTGCCTCAGCCTCCCAAGTAGTTGGAATTACAGGTGTGCACTACTGCATCGGCTATTTTAACCATTTTTCTGACAATCTGTGACATATATTTTGATTATTTGATGGAGAAAGATGTTATATCTTTCTTATGCTTTGTGCCATTTTTCACCATACAGAGATTTTTTTTTTTTTTTTTTTGCAGTATTGGGGATTGAACCCAGGGGCATTCTACCTCTGAGCTACACCCTTAGCCCTATTTTATTTTTTATTTTGAAACAGGGTCTCAGTAAGTTGGGGAGGGCCTCACTAAGTAGCTGAGGCTGGCTGCAAACTTGTGATCCTCCTGTCTCAGCCTCCCAAGTACTGGGTTTACAGGTATATGCCACCACACCGGTCAGGATTTCATTTTAAGAGTTCAAGATTAAGCCAGGCATGGCGGCGCATGCTGAGACTGGAGGATCCGGGTTCGCGGCCAGCCTCAGCTACTTAGTGAGGCCTCTGCAACTTAGTGAGACCCTGTTTTAAAATAAAGAATAAAAAAATAGTGCTGGGGGTGTAGCTCGGAGGTAGAATGCCCCTGGGTTCAATCCCCAGTATTGCAAAAAAAAAAAAAAAGTTCAAGATTAGACCAAAATGGAGTAATGAAAAATAAAACTTCTGAATGAGACTTCACAAAAGCCATTCCACCATGTACTCTATTGCCCTCTCAGACTGCTTCCTCCAGCTTTAGCAGAGAAAATGAAAGCACATGATTAGCTGGAAATTTTGGTAGTTTGGGTTTTGTTTTGTTTTGGGTACAGTACAGAGAGTTTATTTATTTATTTATTTATTTATTTATTTATTTATTGCGGTACTGGGGATTGAACCCAGGGGCATTTACCTCCGACCTATACCCCCAGCTGTATTTTTTATTCTTTATTTTATTATTTATTTATTTTTTTGTGGTACCAGGGATTGAACCCAGGGGCATTCTACCTCCGCGCTACACCCCCGGCCCTATTTTTTATACTTTATTTTGAAACCGGGTCTCACGAAGTTGCGGAGGGCCTCACTAAGTAGAGAGAGAGAGAGAGAGAGAGAGAGAGAGAGAGAGAGAGCTGAGGCTGGCCGCGAACCCGAATCCTCCGGTCTCCGCCTCCCAAAGTACTGGGATTACAAGCGTGTGCCACCACGCCGGCTTTTATTCTTTATTTTGAAACAGGGTCTCACTAAGTTGCGGAGGGCCTCACTAAGTAGCTGAGGCTGGCCGAGAACCTGCGAGCCTCCTGTCTCAACCTCCCAAGTACTGGCAGGCACCACCACTTCTGGCTAGGTATCCTGTTTTGACCAGACAGTACTAGACAGCACTAAAGGGAAAAAACACTAGTAGACAGTACTGGAGTGAAAAAACTGACTCTGTCACATGATAAAAACATTTTAATTCTGTTGAAAGTTGGCATGGGGGGGCAAGCAAATAAAATTTAGGACTTGCCAAGTATAGGAAACATAATAAAGCTGAGACCCCCCCCAAAGAACTATACTTCCAAAATAAAAGTCAATCAGAAATGAGCTGCCATGGAGATGAGATTGGCCGCCATGCCCAGCTTCAAACCCAATGCTTTTTGTTTGTTTGTGGTGCCAGGGATGGAAACCAGGGGTGTTCTACCTCTGAGCTACACCCCTAGCCCTATTTTATTTATTTTCAAACAGTCTCAACTGGGCGTGGTGGCGCATGCTTGTAATCCCAGTACTTGGGAGGCTGAGACAGGAGGATTGAAGGTTTGTGGCTAGCCTCAGCAATTTAGTGAGATCCTGTTTCAAAATAAGAAGTAAAATAGGGCTAGGGTATAGCTCGGAGGTAGAATGCCCCAGCACCAAAAAAAGAAAGAAAGGAAGAAACAGTTTCACTAAGTTGCTGAGGGCCTCGCCAAATTGCGGAGGCTGGCTCCAAACCTGTGATTCTCCTGCTGCAACCACTGAAGTACTAAGATTATAGGCGTGGGCAACCAACCCCAGCTCCTCATTCCCATTTAAAAAGAATTAACTCCATGGTTGGCTGTAATCCCATTGGTTTGGAAGGCTGAGGCAGGAGGATTACAAGGTTGAGGCCAGGTTGGGCAATTGAGCAAGACCCTGTCTCAAATAAGAAATAAAAAAGGGCTGGGGATGTAACTCAATGGTAGAATGCCCCTGGGTTCAATCCCTAGTATCACCCCCCCCAAAAAAAAAATTAACCCTTGGGCTGACAGTGTGGTTCAGTGCCTAGTATGCCCTAGGTTCAATCCCCAGCACCACAATGATAATAACTACCCCAGATGGTTCAAGGATTTAAATGTTAAGATAGAAACTTCAGCTTCTTTTTTGGTACTGGGGCTTGAACCCAGGGACATTCTACCTCTCCGGGCTACACTATTTTAATTTTTATTTGGAAACAGCATCTCACTAAGTTGATGAGAGCCTCACTAAGTTGCTGAGGCTGTCCTTGAACCTGCGATCCTCCTGTCTCAGCCGCCCAAGTACTGGTGTCATGGGGAGACAAGCTAATTCTGTGGGTCCTTGGCATCCATGATGAATAAGAATTTCAGCCGGGCGTGGTGGCGCACGCTTGTAATCCCAGTACTTTGGGAGGCGGAGACCGGAGGATCCGGGTTCGCGGCCAGCCTCAGCTCTCTCTCTCTCTCTCTCTTTCCCTCCTTAGTGAGGCCCTCCGCAACTTCGTGAGACCCAGTTTCAAAATTAAGTATAAAAAATAGGGCCGGGGGCATAGCGCGGAGGTAGAACGCCCCTGCGTTCAATCCCCCATACCACACACACACACACAAAAGAATTTCAATACCTGCCATCAGAAAAAGGCAAAGGTGGAGCCAGGGGTGGTGGCACACGCTTGTAATCCCAGCACTTGGGAGGCTGAGACCGGAGGATCCAGGTTTGCGGCCAGCCTCAGCTACTTAGTGAGGCCCTCCACAACCCTGTGAGACCCGGTTTCAAAATAAAGAATAAAAAAAATAGGGCTGGGGTGTAGCTCGGAGGTAGAATGCCCCTGGGTTCAATCCCTGGTACTGCAAAAAAGAAAAGAAAAGAAAAAGGCAAAGGTTTAATTAATTCAAGAAAGGTGGGGATACAGGTCCGGGGCCATCTCAAGAAGGGTAGAACGAGTCTCTCTGCACGTGTCCATCCATCCAAGCAAGCAAGAGAGAAAGTGTCCACATACTTTCTCCGTTCTTTTATAGGAGGGGGTAGGTAGGGTCCCACAGTGGAGGGCAGGACTTCCTCTTAGTCCTGTTTCCCTGGCAACAGATAGGCAGTGGGGTCTGACCTTTGTCCTCCTCACCCACCCTATTTACATTAAGCATCTCAGGTGTGGAGAGGAGCCATTGTGATTAAGGGTGTGGACTCATTAAGGCTTCTGCCTGACTGAACACACCCTATAGGGTGGCATTAGATTATGAACCTTCAAAATTTTAAATCTAGAGTCGGGCCTGGTGGCACACGCTTGTAATCCCAGTACTTTGGGAGGCGGAGACTGGATGATCCGGGTTCGCGGCCAGCCTCAGCTCTCTCGCTCTCTCTCTCCCTGTCTCTCTCTCTCTCTTTCTCTCTCTCACTCTCTCCTTAGTGAGGCCCTCCACAACTTCGTGAGACCCGGTTTCAAAATAAAGTATAAAAAATAGGGCCGGGGGCGTAGCACGGAGGTAGAACGCCCCTGCGTTCAATCCCCGGTACAGCAAAAAAAAAAAAAAAAAAAAAAAAATTAAATCTGTATTTTCCCAATGTCTCCTTTCTGCCTAATATTTCTATCTTTTCTATTCTACCTCATCACTGGGATTACAGGCATGTGCCAACACACCCGGCTCAGAAGCTTCAGCATTTTTAATGGAAAATGAAGTGAATCTCTTTAGAGGGCAGAGAGGTCTTTCTTAAGCAAGACAGGAAATACTTTAAAGACTGGTAAATCTGACTATATTAAGAACGTTGGGCGGGGCACGGTGGCGCATGCCTGTAATCCCACTACTTGGGAGGCTGTGTCAGGAGACCCCAGTTTTGAGATCAGCCTCATCAATTTAGCAAGACCCTGTCTGAAAAAATTGAAAAGGGTTGGGGTGTAGCTCAGAGGTAGAATGCCCCTGGGTTCAATCTCCAGTACACAAAACAAAACAAAACAGCCCGGGGTGGTGGTGCATGCCTCTAATCCCAGTACTTGGGAGGCTGAAACAGGTTCTAAGCCAGCCTCAGAAACTTTGAGAGATCTTGTTTCCAAATAAAAAATTTAAAAATAGGGCGGGGGGGGGCGGTGTAGCTAAAGGTAGAACACCCCTGGGTTCGATCCCCAGCACCAAACAAAACAAAAACACAGCAGAAGAAAATTTACGGATGCGACCAGTCCGCTCGGCCTGATCTGCCTTTGCCTCTAGGAAACCTTAATGTAGGCGCTGAAGGTGATTTAGGGTCAACAAGGTCGCCAAATAAAAAAAGACACTGTTAATTGGCAAAGAGCGGGTGGGGGTTGAGGTGGGGGTTGGGGTGGGGTTTGAGGCTAAGTGACACCTTGGGAGGAGGAGTTGACCACCAGGAGCTCAAATAGTAGTTCAAGGTTGAAGAGGAAGTGGGCGGTGAGCCCAGCAGAAAGCCCGCTCCTCCAGGCAGCTGGTCTGGCTCACCCCCGGGGGCGGCCGCAGGAAGGGGCGGGGTGGCCAGCACCTTAAAAGAAGCCGGGATGCAGCCTGCAGCCTGCGCCAGAGGAAGCCGCTCTTCTCCCCTTCCAGCGCTGACCTGGGGTTCCCGTCTTCAGCATGTTCAGCCCCCCTGGTGCTGCTCAGCAGGACAAACGGATGGCTCCCCGCTTGCCTCCGCGCCCTACCACCCGGCCCTGGTGGTTTCCCGTGCAGGAAGTGGACGACCCCCTGGTGGTCTACCTGGAGGCCTGGCTGGCAGAAGCGATCTTTGGTGAGACACGCTGACCCTGGCTGTGCTTGAACTCGCCCCCTCCGGCGTGGGACGCCTCCTGAGTCCTCCCGGATTCGGACGCGCAGGCCACGTGGGTGGCTGGGATGTCCCACTGCCCGCCCGCCCTTTCCCCAGCCAACATTCCCTGCAGATCTAACTCTGACCCGTTTTAGGCCCAGAGCGAACCTTACTCCCGCAAATGGAGTGGTTGAGCCAGGCTTTGCTGAAGGTGGACATGGTGACCTACGAGGACCTGGCGGAAATCTCCATCTTTGGACGGCCTAGTGTGCAGAGTCGTGTGAAGAGCTTTCTCACCACCCTGGCGATGTGGCACCGAGAGCTGCATTACCATCGAAGTGAGGGGCTTTGAGCACTGCGGGGCGGTGGGCGCGCAGGTGATTCCTTCGGCCTCGCTGCCTCCCTGGAGTAGTTAGAGCCTTGTGAATAGTTACAGCTGTTTGTCTTCCAGGCAAGAAGATGAAGCGCCTTGAAGAGTTCCTGAAGGCCCGTGCGGCCAGCCGAGCCGCTCCCCCGCATCCTGTTAAGACCGCATAATTGTCTAATTGCCACATTAGACCGTTATGAGGACAGCCCTGCTTTCTCTACTAAAGTTGGAGAGAAGCAGGTGTTCTTAAATCTGCCGTAATTTTCCTCTGGCTTCCTGGATAGTGGCATATTTTGTTGCAAGCGTGAGCTTGTAAAACTGTTCTAATAGAGAAATGATTTTTTTTTTTGGTCCGATGGCTTAAGATTTCTTTGCTCATGCAAAATAAAGGAAACTTATATATTGGCTGTTGGTGTCTTGCTGTGAGGGGTGGGTAGAAAGCTGAGTGATTTGGTTTTTCTTTACCACTTTGAAACGCCTAAGCCTTCTATGATTATGGTCAAGCAGGCCTTCAGCCCCAGGGAGCTGGTGATGTCACAAGTGGTTGAACTGGGTTTAAGAGATTCTCCTGCTGGGCCTAGAGCCCCAGTGCCACTGCCCCCTGATTTTTACATGGTTGATTATTTTTTCCTTAGTGAATATTGTACAAAATAATGGGTTTCTGGTTCTCAAACTTTAAGGTATGAAAGGAAAGGCCTGGCCACAGGCCTGTAATCCCAGTACTTGGGAGGCTGAGACAGGATTGCAAGTTCGAGGACAGTCTCAGAAATTTAGCGAGACCTTTGTTCCAAAATGAAAAGACCTGGGGTTGTGTAGCCCAGAAGTATAATGCCCCTGGGTTCAATCCAAAGTACCAGAGGTAAAAACCTTGAAAGCTCTTTTAGGCTCTTCTGGAGGGATTCTGATTGAGTACTTTGGGTGGAGCTCATTTGCATTGCTTTTGGTACTGGGGATTAAACCCCAGGGCATTCTACCTCTGAGCTACACCCCAGTGCTATTTTATTTTATTTTGAAAAGGCGTCTCACTAAATTGCTGAAGCTGGTCGCAAACCTGGGATCCTCCTGTCTCAGCTTCTCAAGTACTGGGATTACAAGCGTGCGCCACCATGCTGGGCTTTTTTTTTTTTTTTTTGGTAGTACTGGGGATTGAACCCTGACTCATTCTACCTTTGAGCTACTCCCAGCCCAATTTTATTTATTTGGAAACAACAGGGTCTCACTAGGTTGATGAGAGTCTCACTACTTGCTGAGGCTGTCCTCAAACCTGCAATTCTCTTGTCTCAGCCTCCCAAGTACTGGGATTACAAGCCCGTGCTACCATGCCTAGCTTTTTTGTGTGTGTTTGTGTGGTACTGGGGATTGAACCCAGGGGCATTCTACCTCTGAGCTACACCCCCAGCCCAATTTTTTATTCTTTATTTTGAAACAGGGTCTCATTAAGTTGCAGAGGGCCTCACAAGTAGCTGAGGCTGGCCGCAAACCTGCGATCCTCCTGTCTCAGCCTCCCAAGTACTGGGATTACAAGTGTGTGCCACCACGCCCGGCCTATTTTTTATTTTGAAACGAGGTCTTACTAGGTTGCTTAGAGTCTCTCGCTAAATTGCTGAGGCTGGTCATGAACCTGGGATCCTCCTGTCTCAACCTCCCAAGTACTGGGGTTACAGGCATGGGCCACCATGCTGGGCTCATTAATTTGCATTTCTTTTTTTTTTTTGCGGTACCGGGGATTGAACGCAGGGGCGTTCTACCTCCGTGCTACGCCCCCGGCCCTATTTTTTATACTTTATTTTGAAACCGGGTCTCACGAAGTTGCGGAGGGCCTCACTAAGGAGAGAGAGAGAGAGAGAGAGAGAGAGCAAGAGAGCTGAGGCTGGCCTCGAACCTGGATCTTCCGGTCTCCGCCTCCCAAAGTACTGGGATTACAAGCGTGCGCCACCACGCCCGGCTATTAATTTGCATTTCTAACAAGCTCAGTATGCCAAAGCAACCCTTTGAGGCACTCACCCAGTAGGTGTTTTCTTGGACCCAGACTCTGGGTGCACACAGGTGGTGGTACTACATTTAAGCTGAGGTGGTCTCCACTTAGGTTGGTGCTGGAATTCTCAGGAGAACCAAAGTCCTTTACCCACAGAGGACGTCCTGCCTCAGTCAGCTGTTTTCTGTGATGTCTCGCAGGTGTTGTTCATCATGGGCAGGACTGTTTTTCTCTTACCCCATTACAATGCAATGACCAGTCTGTGACAGTTTGTACCATTTCCTCTGCCACTTTTGTGTAGAAAATTCTTGATTCAGAAGGTGCCAAAAATGCTGGGCGTGGTGGTACACGCTTGTAATCCCAGTACTTGGGAGGCTGAGACTGGAGGATCCGGGTTCGCAGCCAGCCTCAGCTACTTAGTGAGGCCTTCTACAACTTAGTGAGACCCTGTTTCAAAATCAAGAAAAAATAGGGCTGGGGGTATAGCCTGGAGGTAGATGCCCCTGGGTTCAATCCCCAGTACCGCAAAAAAACAAAACACAAAACAAAGTGCCCAAAGTCCTGTGGCTTCAAAGTTGGATGTGTTTTTTTTTTGTTTTTTTGTTTTTTGTTTTGCGGTACTGGGGATTGAACCCAGAGGCATTCTACCTCCAAGCTACACCCCCAGCCCTATTTTTTATTCTTTAATTTGAAACAGGGTCTTACTAAGTTGCAGATGGCCTCACTAAGTAGCTGAGGCTGGCCGCGAACCCGGATCCTCCGGTGTCAGCCTCCCAAGTACTGTGATTGCAAGCGTGCGCCACTACACCCGGCTGGATGTGTTTGACTTAGATTTTTTTTCATCCCTTGGCAGTAAGAGGAGTTAGCCCTTTGCAAAAAAAATTTTTTTTGTGGTACTGGGGATTGAACCCAGAGACATTCTACCTCCAAGCTATACCCCCAGTCCTCTTTTATACTTTATTTTGGAACAGGGTCTCACTAAGTTGCTGAGGCTGTCTTCAAACCTGCTATCCTCCTGTCTCAGCCTCCCAAGTACTGGGATTACAAGCGTGCACCACCACACCCAGCTTGCAAAAGTTCTATGCTAACACAAAAGTCTTTTTATGCTTCATTGATTACTGGTGATATTGAACATTGCCTAACTTTGCTTGTTTTCTTTTTTCTTTGTTCATTCTTATCATGACTTCTTTCAGTTCTGAAGGTTAGTAAAAATCTGTATCTGCATAAACTTTTGTAGAAAACAATGGTCCAGGTGCCACGGCCATAATCCCAGTACTTAGGAAGCCAAGACTGGAGGATCTCTGGTTCAAGACCAGCCTCAGCAATTTAGCAAGACCCTGTTTAAAAAAAAAAAAGCCTGGTATAGTGGCACATGCTTGTGATTCCAGTACTTGAGAGGCTGAGACAGGAGGATTGTAGGATCGAAGCTAGCCTCATCAACTTAGTGAGGCCCTCAGCGACTTAGTGAGACCCTGTTTCCAAATAAAAAATAAAATAGGTCTAGGGGTGTAGCCCAGAGGTAGAAGGCGCCCGGGTTCCATCCCTAGTACCACCAAAAAAACAAAAAACAAAAAACACCGGTCCAGTTGTCACCAATATTTCCACCCTTTTGCTTCTCAAGTTTTTGCAAGTGAAAGGTCTGTATTTGGTGTCCATTAGTGCCCTCACATTCCTGTAGCAGACATTTAAGCTTAGGAGCTCCTGCTTTCTTTCCCGAGTTTTATTTATTTATTTTGGTACTGGGATTGAACCCAGGGCCTGGCAACGCTAGGCAAGCACTCTACCACTGGGCTCTTTTTACAATGTTATTTTGAGGCAGGGTCTCTCTCAGTTGCCCAGGTTAGCCTGAACTTGTGATCCTCCTGCCTCGGCCTCCCACATAGGTGACTCCCATAAAAGTTGTTTGTTTGTTTATTAATTTATTTATTTTTTCAGTACTGGGGATTGAATCCAGAGGCATTCTACCTCCAACCTACACCGCCAGCCCTATTTTTTTTTTTTATTTTGAAACAGGGTCTTGCAGGTTGATGAGCGTCTCACTACTTGCTGAGGCTGTCTTCAAACTGCCAAAAACAGCTCTTCCATAGAAGTTTGATAAATATTTCTTCAATTTTTTTCTTTTGCAGTATTGGGAATTGAAACCAGGAGCATTTTACCTCCAAGCTATACCCCCAGCCCTATTTTTTTATTCTTTATTTTGAAACAAGGTCTCACTAAGTTGGGGAGGGCCTCACTAAGTAGCTGAGGCTGGCCTTGAACCTGCAATCCTCCTGTCTCAGCCTCCCAAGTGCTGGGATTACAAGCGTGTGCCACCACGCCCGGCTTCAATTTTTTTTTCTTTTTTTTTTTTGCGGTACCAGGGATTGAACTCAGGGGTGTTCTACCTCCATGCAATGCCCCCGGCCCTATTTTTTATACTTTTATTTTGAAACCGGGTCTCATGAAGTTGCAGAGGGCCTCAATAAGGAGAGAGAGAGACAGAGAGAGACAGAGAGACACAGAGAGCTGAGGCTGGCCGCGAACCCGGATCCTCCGGTCTCCGCCTTCCAAAGTACTGGGATTACAAGCGTGCGCCACCACGCCCGGCTCAATTTTTTTTTTCTGATGGAAAGTTTTACAATACCATGGTAAAATTTTTATTATTTGTAAGGGAATGGCTATGTTTAAAAACTTCAATTTTAGCCAGGCATGGCGGCACACACCTTTAATCCTAGTACTCTGGAGGCTTAGACAGTAGGATCACAGGTTCAAGGACAGCCTCAGCAAGTAGTGAGACTCTCATTAATCTAGTGAGACCCTGTTTCAAAATAAAAATAAAATAGGGCTGGGGTATAGCTAGGAGGTAGAATGCCTTTGTGTTCAATTCCCAGTATCACATTAAATAAATAAAATTTTAAAATTCAATTTTTCAAAAAGTAACTACTGAGTTGGGCGTGGTGGCGCACGCTTATTATCCCAGTACTTGGGAGGCTGAGACAGGAGGATCACAGGTTCAAAGCCCACCTCGGCAATTTAGTGAGGCTTTCAGCAACCTATAGAGACCCTGTTTCCAAATAAGAAATAAAATCTGGCTGGGGGTGTAGCTTGGAGGTAGAATGCCTCTAGGTTCAATCTCTAGTACCAAAAAAAATAAAAGTAACTACTGGAGCTGGGCATGGTAATGCACACCTGTAATCTCAATACTTGGGAGGCTGAGACAGGAGAATCGCAGGTTAGAGGACAGCCTCATCAACTAGTGAAACTCTCAGAACCTAGCAAGACCCTTTTTCTGTGGTATTATTATTAAAAAGTTAACAAAGAGCCGGGCATGGTGGCGCACACTTGTAATCCCAGTACTTTGGGAGGCGGAGACCGGAGGATTCGGGTTCGCAGCCAGCCTCAGCTCTTTCTCTCTCTCTCTCTCTCTCTCTTCCTGTCTCTCTCTATCTATCTATCTACTTAGTGAGGCCCTCTGCAACTTTGTGAGACCCGGTTTCAAAATAAAGTGTAAAAAATAGGGCCGGAGCCGGGCGTGGTGGCGCACGTTTGTAATCCCAGTACTTTGGGAGGTGGAGACCAGAGGATCCGGGTTCGCGGCCAGCCTCAGGGCTCTCTCTCTCTCTCTCTCTCTCTCTCTCTCTCTACTTAGTGAGGCTTCTTCTCCTGGGCGGGACTTTGTTAACTTTTTTTTTTTTTTTTGCGGTACCAGGGATTGAACCCAGGGGCGTTCTACCTCCGCGCTACACCCCCAGCCCTATTTTTTTATACTTTATTTTGAAACCGGGTCTCATGAAGTTGCGGAGGTCCTCACTAGGTAGAGAGAGAGAGAGAGACAGGGAGAGAGAGAGAGCGCGTGTGCGAGCTGAGGCTGGCTGCGAACCTGGATACTCCGGTCTCTGCCTCCCAGAGTACTGGGATTAGAAGCGTGCGCCACTACGCCCGGCCAGAAATTATATCTCAACAAACAACAACAACAACAAAACCATATTAGCCAGGCATGGTGGGGCATGCCTGTAATCCCAGTACTTGGGAGGCTGAGACCGGAGGATCATAGGTTGGAGGCCAGCCTCAGCAACTTAGCCAGACCCTCAGCGACTTAGACCCTGTTTCAAAATAAAAAGTAAAAAGGGCTGAGCATACAGCTTGGAGGTAGAATGTTCCTGTGCTCAATCTCTAGTACCAACAAAGCAAACAAAACATGCTAAATTTCAGTAAAATTTTATTAAAAATACAGGTGTGACATATCCCTGATCGTGTGTTACTGGGCAAGTTCTGCTCTGCAGTTCTGAGGCGGGGTGTCAGGAGGTCAAGGAGCTGGAACTAGATGGGCTGAGGCTCTGCAGTGTCGCAGAGGGGCCTGGCTGTGTGAGGGCTCCAGTGGCACGTGAAGCAGGACGAGCACGGGGCTTGTCTATCAGAAGCTAACAGCTGCTCAGTGTGGAGCCTGAAGACATCAGAGCCATCTAAGTTTCTGGGTCATATGACTGCCTTTGTGTGTGGGGGCATATTGGGGATCGAATGGGGGAATTCTACCTCTGAACTATATGCCCAGCCCTATTTTTTTTTAATTCTGAAACAGGGTCTCACTTAAGTTGTGGAGGGCCTTGCTAAGTTGCTGAGGCTGTCCTTGAACCTGTGATCCTCCTGTCTTAGCCTTCCAAGTACTGGGATTATAGGCACGTGCCACCACGCCTGGCTATATGACTAACTTAAACAAACATTTTATAGATTTTTATAATTTCAACAAATATACCCCCACCCCAGGGTCAGAGGGGGAAATACTGGAGGTCCATTCCTGTAGTGCTCAGTTCCCGGTTGAAGTTGCTCAGAGAGACAGGGGAGAAACCTTTGTCCGCTTGGGCTGTGGAGGCTGAATGCTGACTCGGCTTGCATGGGCAAGTAGCTGTTGGGCAACTCCTCCTAGAGGGCCTGGACCTAGGTGAACCCTCAGTCCCTGAGTTCCCCAACTGGGATATAAAAAAAACAAAACCAAAACAACAACAACAAAAAACAGTTCCAACATGGCTCAAGCATCTTCTCCTCTAACCCCCTTGGAAGTCTTGCTATCACATTTTTCTGAGTTTCAGAAATGAGCTCATTGCAATGGGTATACAGTGTCAAAGGGACAAGTGCGAACTTTGTGTGAGCTGGAATGGCCCTCTTTTGGCACAGGTTGGCCGACTGTAGGCTCTTTTCTCTTACCCGATCTCTATCTCATACGACAGGTGATCTTTTCCAAGCCTGGTCATCCTGACCAAATCCCCTACATCACTACTTGGATAGACTTAGCTGTGGACTCTTCTTCGTGGGCCAAAAAGCTAGGTCGCACTTCTATCTTGTTACCCCAACAGGTAAAAGGAAATAAGTCCAAGGACACCAATACAAAGCTGGCCATCCTCCAGGAAGATTGCCCAGATCCACTTGATTCCCCCTTTGGTCTTCCACCCCCCATCCTCCTGCTCCCCGCCCTTCCTCCACCTCCACCGTCCTCCTCCCAACCTCTGCTCAGCCCCTCCCACACTTGTGCAGGATCCTCGTATGGTCAGTCTGACCCCACTTTGCCTGCGACTGCTGCTGCCACTCAGCCTTCTAATACACCCTCCCTCCTTCCCCTCTGACTGGTACTAGGTACAAGCGACAACCAGGCTCAGGGACGTGTTGTCTACACCCAGTTTTCTACTACTGACCTTTATAACTGGAAGATGCAACCCCCCCCCTTTCTCTGAGAAACCCCAGGCCCTTGTTCCTCTCCTGGAAACCATTTTCTTTACTCATCAACCCACTTGGGATGACTTTCAACAGGTTCTACAGGTCCTTTTTACTTTTGAAGAGCGTGAACGAATCTGACAAGGGGCATGTCATACTGTTTTGGGCCAAGACGGGATGCCCACTACTGACCCTGTCCGTGCGGAGAGGGTGGTGCCACAAACTCATCCAAATTGGGACTATAACTCCGATTCAGGTAAGGAGGCAATAGCCAGGTACCGCGAAGCTCTGTTCAGTGGGGTGCAAGCTGCAGCCAGGAAGCCTACCAATATGGCCAAGGTAAATGAGATAATTCAGGATGAGAGGGAATCCCCATCAGCTTTTCTAGAGAGGCTGATGGAAGCCTATCAGACCTACACCCCTTTAGATTGGGAAGCTCGGGAAAATAGACGAATAATTAACATTGCATTTGTCTCCCAATCTGCCCTGGATATTAGGAGAAAGCTTAAGAAATTAGAGGGATTTAAGGGAAAGGTCATATCTGAACTGGTAGAAATAGCTCAAAAGGTATTTCAGAATAGGGACAGTGAAGGAGAAGAACAAAAGTGGAATAGGAAAATAAAGCAAACTGTCATCGCAGCAGTTGCAGCCATCAACCCTGGGCCCCACACTGAGAGACAAAAGATCCATGGAGCAAGACCTCCCCTGGGTAAAAACCAATGTGCTTATTGCAAGGAGATAGGGTATTGGAAGAGAGAATGCCCTAGGAGAAAGTGGGAAACCCCAATCTTGAACTTCACAGAATGATGGAGCCAAGGCTCAGAAGCCCCCCGTGAGCCTATGGTGACATTAAAGGTAGGGGGGAACCCATTAAGTTCCTAGTGGACACTGGAGCTGCTTTCTCGGTCCTAAAAAAACCCAAGGGGCCACTGTCTAAGGAAAAGCTTCAGATCCAGGGAGCAACGGGAAAGATTGAATCTTATCCGTGGGCTGCCTCCAAAATCTCATACCTCGGAAAGGGGACTGTGACACACTCTTTCCTGGTTATACCGGACTGCCCCTATCCCTTGTTGGGAAGAGACTTGCTTTGAAAATTACAAGCCACTATAGTGTTCCAGAGAGATGAGACTCAGCTAACTCTGCCAGGGGTGGCCCCAATCAGACTCATGGTTACCCACCCTCTGGCATTAAAAGAGTATCTTTTAATGCCAGAATCCATTAACATTCTTAGCACTCCCTCTCTGAACTTCCTGGAATATTGCAAGGTGGCTGCACCGGTGGTATGGGCAGAGACAAATCCCCCAGGTCTGGCAAAACATCGTCTACCCATAATTATCCAGCTCCTTAGTTCTGCAGTGCCTGTATGCGTCAAGCAATACCCTCTCAGTCTACAGGCTTGCCAAGGAATCGCTTGCCACATCTGGCGACTCAAGGATAAAGGAATTCTCATCCCCTGCCAGTCCCCGTGGAACACCCTGCTGCTACCTGTCAGAAAGGCTGGAACCAGGGACTATCGACCTGGACAAGATCTCCGAGAGGTAAACAAGTGGGTGGAGACCATCCACCCAACTGTCCCAAATCCTTACAACCTTGCTCAGTTGTCTCCCACCAGACAAAAATTTCTACTCAGTACTTGATCTCAAAGATGTTTACTTCAATCTACCCATTGCCCCAGTGAGTCAACCCATAATTTCCTTTGAGTGGACGGACCTGGAGGACAGAACTACAGGTCAGTTGATGTGGACAAGGCTACCCCAGGGGTTCAAGAACTCCCCCACCCTATTTGATGAGGCCCTAAGCCAAGATTTGGGCACCTTCAATATCACTCACACCAATCTTACATTGCTCCAATATGTGGATGATCTCTTGTTGGCTGCTAAGACCTTGGAGGAATGCAAAAAGGGAACTCTAGATCTCTTGAAGGACCTAGAAAAGCTGGGGTACCAAGTTTCAGCCCAAAAGGCCCAATTATGCCCTCAATAGGTTATGTATCTGGGCTACGAACTTTCTCAGGGCCAACAAACTCTCTCAAGAGGGCGAATAGAGGCCATACTCCAGATTCCTTGGCCTACAAACAAACGGCAGGTCAGGGAGTTTCTCGGGGCAGCCGGTTACTGTAGGCTATGAATTCTGGGATTTGCAGAGATTGCAAAGCCACTGTACTCAGCCACAGCTGGAGGAGACACTCCCTGATGTGGGGGGAACAGGAGCAACAGACCTTCGATGCCCTAAAATGAGCTCTGGTATCAGCCCCAGCATTGGCTCTCCCTGATCTCCAAAAACTGTTCCAGTTGTATGTGGCAGAAAAAAATGGAGTTGGAGTGGCAAAGGGTGTACTCACCCAGACGCTGGGCCACTAGAAATGCCCGGTAGCGTACCTCTCAAAAAGACAGGACCCTGTAGCATCCGGGTGTCCAGCCTGCCTGCAAGCTATTGCAGCCACCTCCTCCCTGCTAAGGGAGGCAGACAAATTCACCCAAGGACAGGATCTTGTCCTGTATGCTCCTCACTCCATAGAGACTCTGTTGCAGGCACCTCCTGACAAGTGGCTATCCAACTCTGGAGTGACTCAGTTACAGGTACAGCTGTTGGACCAGCCAAGGCTGAAGTTTATCCAGACAGGATCTGTCAATCCAGCCACCTCGTGCCAGAGAGTGAAGAGGGGATGGATTTAACTCACGATTGCTGAGATGTTTTGGAAGCCCTACAGGGGAGTAGACCCAATGTTCCCATCCAGGACGCAGAAGAGATCCTCTTCACAGATGGGAGCAGCTTCGTGGAAGATGGAATCCAATACGCTGGAGTGGCAGTGGTCAGTCCCTCTGAGGAGCTGTGGCCACAGACTCTAGACCCAGGGACTTCTGCTCAAAAAGTTGAGCTCATCGCTTGATGCAGGCACTGAGACTGGCTGAAGGAAAGACTGCCAACATTTATATAGATAGCAGGTATGCCTTTGCCACTGCTCATGTACATGGTGCCATATACAAAGAAAGAGGCCTAGTGACCTCAGCAGGAAAGCAGATAAAAAACGTCCCTGAGATCCTAGTGCTCCTTGAAGCCCTATGGATGCCAAAGAAGGTGGCCATTATCCACTGCCCAGGGCACAGTAATGATGATTCCCCTGAGGCTAGAGAAAATCGGACTGTGGACCAAGTAGCTAAGAGGGCAGCAAAGGATGGGACTGTGACTACAGAAAAACCCACAACCATGGGAGTGATAACCCCTCTTCCAGAGCTCCTGTCGAGCCCCCACTATAACAATGAAGAGATAGCCAAGCTAGGTGAACATATGATTCTCCCCTCTGGGTGGAGGGTGCTCTGGGGAGGAAAAATTGCAATTCCTGCTGCCTTGGGAAGATAGCTAATCCACAAGACCTACCTCAACACTCACCTGGGAGAGACCAAGCTGAATCAACTGATCAACAAGGTGTACCATATCCTATCCTTGGCCAAACTTGCCCAATGAGCTGTAAGCAGCTGTCCCACCTGTCAACAGGTAAACTCGGGAAAATGACAGGGATGGAGAGGAGAGACTGTGCAAGGTACCTTCCCTGGTGACTTCTGGGTAATAGACTTCATGGAGGTAAAACCTGGAAAGCACGGGTTCTGTTACCTCCTAGTTTTAGTGGGCTTTCTCCAGTTGGGTCGAAGCATTCCCAACAAATGGGGAGACAGCTCAGATAGTAGCAAAAAGGCTTTTGGAGGACATTATCCCCAGATTTGGCCTCCCAACAGCAGTGGGGTCCAATAATGGCCCAGCCTTCACAGCTAAAATCACAAAGGATGTGTCTAGACGCTTGGGAATATCCTGGAAGCTGCACTGTGCCTATAGGCCACAGAGTTCAGGACAGGTGGAAAGAATGAATAGAACTTTTTTTTTTTTTTTTTGCGGTACCGGGGATTGAACCCAGGGCCGTTCTACCTCTGTGCTACACCCCCGGTCCTATTTTTTTATGCTTTATTTTGAAACTGGGTCTCACGAAGTTGCGAGGGCCTCACTAGGTAGAGAGAGAGAGAGAGAGAGAGAGAGAGAGAGAGAGCTGAGGCTGGCCACGAACCTGGATCCTCCGGTCTCCACCTCCCAAAGTACTGGGATTACAAGCGTGCGCCACCACGCCCGGCTAAGAATGAATAGAACCTTAAAGGAGATTCTCACAAAGTATATAGCAGAGCTGGGCGGTGACTGGGTGACCCTCCTTCCTATGGCTCTCCTACGGGTCAGGGGCACCCCATATGTGCAAGGGTTCTCTCCATTTGAGATTCTGTATGGTCGTCCCCCTCCTTTGTTACCCCAGGTAGCTGACCATGAACTCACGAAGCTCTCAAATCATAACCTTCTACATTCC